>JAGDYQ010000014.1:9105729-9170814 GCA_021962125.1 Bulinus truncatus | reverse complement strand
ATCTGGACTCACGCGACTAGACCAATAGATAGATCGACTCTAGTTATAGACATTACACACACACACACACACAAATCTTATAGGCTTTAAGTCCACATAAGTCACACGGTGTGAGGAAGAAGAACTTGTCATGTACTTAAACTTGAAGAGTGCGCAGTCCTGCCCTGGAGGCCTGCGCCGTCAAATTAGTACTTTTTTGCCACGGAAATGAGTTGTCACTTTCGAATTAAGCCTCGGGCGCCACAACGCTTTTTACCACACCTTAGGGTGAATTTGTCTTACGTGGCAAAAAAAAAAATAAAGATAACTTTTTGGCTTAACATTTAGTTGAATTT
This sequence comes from Bulinus truncatus, assembly GCA_021962125.1. NCBI lineage: Eukaryota > Metazoa > Mollusca > Gastropoda > Planorbidae > Bulinus > Bulinus truncatus. The sequence continues at coordinate 9,170,479 of JAGDYQ010000014.1, read as the reverse complement.
TATTTATAAAAAAAAAAGATGCGAGACTCCACATTTGTATTGTTGAAAAAACAAACAACTGTACACATGAGTTGTAGTGTTACAAGCTCGCCCAATGTATACATGTGGTGTAAAGCTATCAACAGCCTCCAATGCCAGTCGTGTATAGTTCATAAGAAAGCATCCAATGTATAAATGTAGTGTATAGTTCATAGAAAGCTTCCAATGTATACATGTAGTGTATAGTTCATAGAAAGCTTCCAATGTATAAATGTAGTGTATAGTTCATAGAAAGCTTCCAATGTATAATTGTAGTGTATAGTTCATAGAAAGCTTCCAATGTATAAATGTAGTGTATAGTTCATAGAAAGCTTCCAATGTATAAATGTAGTGTATAGTTCATAGAAAGCTTCCAATGTATAAATGTAGTGTATAGTTCATAGAAAGCTTCCAATGTATAATTGTAGTGTATAGTTCATAAGAAAGCCTCCAATGTAAAAATGTAGTGTATAGTTCATAGAAAGCTTCCAATGTATAAATGTAGTGTATAGTTCATAGAAAGCTTCCAATGTATACATGTAGTGTATAGTTCATAGAAAGCCTCCAATGTATACATGTAGTGTACGGTTCATAGAAAGCCTCCAATGTATAAATGTAGTGTATAGTTCATAGAAAGCCTCCAATGTATACATGTAAGCATAGCTTTTAACAGCCTCCAACTTTTACTTGCAGTTGTTTGGACGACGAGCTCTAGGAGTGTACTCCGTCATGGTTCCACTTGGTGTTGTGATATCAACTCTTGGGTCATCTAACACTCACATTTTTAGTGGTAGCAGGTCAGAGCAGTTATGGTTGGATAATTAATTATATGTATCGAAAGAAGCTACATTCGCTAATATGACATCACCCTAATGATCAACGATGTCTCTAATTTCCAGTACACTGTATTTTACATTCTGTTGAAGTAAAATAGGAAGATAAGTTATATCAAAGTTTTACATTCAGTATACACAGAATAGGTTTTACATTAAGTCTAAACAAAATTATTTTATAATAAAAGCTTTACATTCGGTCTGCATAAAAAAAATGTATGTAAAAGTTTTCGATAAAATATAATTTAGAACGTTCTTCACTTGGAAAATTATACATTTTATTTAAGTTATTCTGTTTCATTACTGTAAACAAGTGAACGATTTTCATTTAATGAAAGTTCATCGGTAATTGATTAAATTATCTTCTCTTGAAGGATTGTCTTCTCGGCTGCCAGGGACGGTAACCTGCCCGAACTACTGAGCTACATTCAAGTGAACCACTTGACCCCATTGTCTGCAATGGTCATCACGGTAAGTGATAGCCCCCAAGGCGATACTGCTAATAAATCTGGGGTATTATGGGTAAAGCCACAACGATACTATGAGATTAAACAGCGTTAGCGTCTCTGACAATCAAGCGTTAGTCTCTCTGACAATCAAGCGTTAGTCTCTCTGACAATCAAGCGTTAGTCTCTCTGACAATCAAGCGTTAGTCTCTCTGACAAACAAGCGTTAGTCTCTCTGACAATCAAGCGTTAGTCTCTCTGACAATCAAGCGTTAGTCTCTCTGACAATCAAGCGTTAGTCTCTCTGACAATCAAGCGTTAGTGTCTCTGACAATCAAGTTCTTATATATACGGATTTATTTTTCTGTTGAATTCTACAAATGTTACTGCTATGTATTTGTCATACCTGCTCTAAACACCACTTAAGCATGCCTGCGATGTGTTATTGCACATATTTGAGGCATTTTAAACTTTATCTAAAGAGACATATGTAATCATTTTTGCTCGTCACGTGACACATATGTTGACTGGCACACTGACATGTTGTTGGTCATCTCTGTCCAGATGGTCATGTCGCTCATCATGCTGTCACAGGCTGACGTCGCCATGTTCATCAACTACATCGGATTTCTCTCCGCCTTCTACAACGTCTTCATATTTGTTGCCTTCCTTCGTTTCCGGCTTCAACTTTTTAAAGACATTCACCGACCTATAAAGGTAATTGTTGTATGGTCAATTAAAAATGACGTTACATTCAGAAATCAAAAGTAGGGTATATACATTAATAAGAATCCATAACGTTTATCATCCCATCAAAAAAATTACATCTTTAATAAAGAACGTATGCTAAGACGACCTCATTGTTTTGTTTTTTTTATAAAAAGATAACAAAATAATAGTTGTACACATTTTGCGTACAGCTTCCACTTGTTCTGCCTGTACTGATGATGTTGGTCTATCTGTACATATTTGTGGCTCCTCTGGCTATTAGCCCTCAGTTGGAGTACGTGTATGTAGCGATTGTCGTGTTTGGTGGTTCGGCAGTTCTCTACATAACCTTCATCCGTTTCAAGCTATCTCTGCCGTATTTCGGTAAAAAAAAAATTATTAAAATTGCTCCTATGTTTTATGTTGAAATTATTTTTGCTGCTCACATAAAGGCTGAATTGCATGTATTATTTAGAACCATTTAAAATATATTCAAACATTTTCTCTTGTACTTATTGATGAATTACAGATATATCTATAACATGCTGTCATTACAGATATCTATATTATATGGTGTCATTACAGATAAATTTATCATATGGTGTCAGCTACTTGGACAAGTGTGCCCTCCCACAAATTTAGTTGCAACGACATAGAAAGCCATTAACTGAACCGGATCACAGTTTGTGGTGGCCTCAAGTTATTGATTAACAAAGAAACTCTAACAAAAACCTCACTGTACATAAAATATGTGTGTGTATATTTAAATATTGATTGATTGATTGATATGTGGTTTGGGTGTTTTTGAGTAAATCGGACGGGAAAAAAAAAAGAAGCAGAAAAGGTAACGAGCGGTATATATATATCTATATATATATATATATATATATATATATATATATATATATATATATATACATATATCTTGAACGTCTACCTGAGGGTCCAAGGTTCGAACCTCGGTGAGAATCAAGGGAAACTTTTCATTTTCTGTCACCAAGGTTTAAATGGGTACCTGACTTTAATTTGGGAAGAAAAGAATAAGGGAGCATTATTTTTTTTTTAGAAATGAACACGTTATGTTGATTATTAGGGAGCGACCGATAATCGGATCGGTATCGGTATCGGACCGATATTGGCACTATCGTTAATATCGGATCGGCCGATTGTTGTAGGGAACGACCGATAGTCGAACCGATATTGGCACTATGGGTTAACTATCAGACCGGCCGTTTTTTGGCTGCCGATACATTGTTTTTTTTTTTCACAACGGAGTTGCAGAAAAAAAATCAGTAAATAACCCAATTCTATAACCAGATCAGACAAGATTTTAAAAAAAAGGACAAAAAATCCCGTACACAGAAATTGTCACGTCTACATCAGAGATATGACCTTGAAACAATAGGATTGGCATTTCTTAATTCTAATGTATGACCTTGAATGATACAATTAGTGAACATCTGTGTGTATTTTTTTTTTGGGATGGGAAGTTGGGGGGGGGGGGATGGGTTAAACAAGACACGCGTGGGCGAAGTGTTACAAAATATGTGAACATGGGTTGACATACGTCATACAGCACGTGAAAAACACGTGTTTGGCATTGTTGTTGCTTAAGGGGCTGTCCATTAATTACGTCAACAAATTAGGGGGGGGGGGTCAGAAAATTTTTGACAATTGTTGACAAGGGGGAGGGGGGGAGGTCAAGAAAAGTTGACGTCAACAATGTTACATTTTTAAATTTAATATAATTACTTAATAAATAGGAAAATTAAGCAGCGTTTGTAGTTCTGTTACACACTCGCTTAACATTCAGTATTTTAATTAAACTAACTATATTCCTACTAATTTTGCCACATAAACATTTTGGAAGCCACCTTTTTTAGGGGGGGGGGGTAATCAAATGTTGACGTAATTTTATGGGGGGGGGGGGTCTCTGGAAGTTTGAAAAGTTGTTGACAAGGGGGAGAGGGGGGAGGTAAAAATAGCCAAAAATTTGTCGACATAAATAATGGACAGCCCCTAAAAAGAAAATATCGGTATCGGTATCGGTAAAAATGCTGGGGGAAAATATCGGTATCGGACAATCGGTAAAAAGGCATATCGGTCGCTCCTTATTGATTATCATTGGAGGGGATGAATTATGAAGATTGAAGTTTTGTAACCCAGAGATGTTGAGAAAAACGTGTTTCTCTTTAGTCGGTTTTTATTTTAAATTTTTTATCATAGTAATATTAATAAAGCAATACGCAGTTATGCTAAAATAGTTTGCCATTTTTTTTTTGGTCTTTGAGGCCCTTAAGCAGAAACTGGTAGAGATATCTGCAGGCCCCCAGTAACAGGTAGAGATACTTGGGGGTCCTAAGCAGAGACTTTTAGAGATGTTTTGATTCCCTAGGCAAGGTACATTTTGGGGCCCTCTTATCGCAAGATCTAGTAACTGTCGGTATAGCCCTGCTAGCAGATAGATCGAACACAAATTATTACAAGGCACTGGTCTTAAATACAGAGACGTTTTTTTTATTATTTAGGCCGATCAGACAGCTACATAGAGTCTACACTGCTAAAGCCCCCATCCCCGTGTTGAGATTTTATGTAAAATCTCTAGTGGGGGGGGGCAGGAGGGCCCCCTTTGTCAAAGATTATTTGGGCCCAATATTTGTAAGTCGACATTGACAGCTTTTTTTTCTTAGATCCCTCAACAATCCCTTTGTCTAGGGCCCCCAACTATACCTTTGTCTAGGGCCCCAACTATACCTTTGTCTAGGGCCCCAACTATACCTTTGTCTAGGACCCCCAACAATACCTTTGTCTAGGGCCCTCAACAATACCTTTGTCTAGGGCCCCAACTATACCTTTGTATAGGGCCCCCAACTATACCTTTGTATAGGGTCCCCAACAATACCTTTGTATAGGGCCTCCAACTATACCTTTGTATAGGGCCCCCAACAATACCTTTGTCTAGGGCCCCAACTATACCTTTGTATAGGGCCCACAACTATACCTTTGTATAGGGCCCCCAACCATACCTTTGTTTAGGGCCCCAAACTATACCTTTGTTAAGGGTCCTCAAATGTTAACTTTGCCAAGGGCTCCCAAAAAGTGAAAGACCGTCTCTGCTTAAATTACAACGTATACCCAGTGGTCCAAGGCGAATAACTGTACAGAAAAAAAAGGTAAATAAATTGGCTAAGTTGTATAGCTTGGTAACCGAATTCTAAACTAGGCTCGTGAAGACATGCAATTTAACAACATTTATGATTGTTTGTTTATGACTTGTTTAAAAAAAAGACACCTAACTAATCAAATTGTACATTTACAAATTGTAAAAAATAAAGTTCCCTTTGAGCGCGTAAGGGCTCATCAAGGCAGATAAAGTACAGAATTCATCTGTTTTAGTAGCCTCGCAATATTAATGGATTATGTGGTTAGAGTTAGCACATAGCCCAGCCGCCTTTACTCCCCCAACTTAAAGTTAGGTACCCATAAGAGCTGGGTGGACTTGGGGGGAGTTACACCAGGGCCTGCAATAAATCCCAAGGTTCTCACTGAGGTTCGAGCCCGGGACCTCTCCGGTCGACTGTCGAGCGCTCCTCACCTCACGACCACCCGTCCCCTAATTACCAATTGTACGTATTTGATTATGCGCAAATGTTAATGCATGAGTGTGGACGTGCTTGCAAAGAATCAACATTGGCGTTTTAAAAGACGTGCAGAAATATATTAACAGCTAATTAATCCGTTTCGTAAAACGGAATTAGCACTTCTGTTCAAGCCAGATTAACGCAATAGTTAAAGTAAACACATTGATATATAATGGCTTTATAATGTAGACTCACGGTTCCCAACCGGTGGTCCGCGTACCCCAATGGGGGTTAAAGTAAACAAATAGATATATAATGGCTTTATAATGTAGACTCACGGTTCCCAGCCGTTGTTCCGAGTACCCCAAGGGGTTAAAGTAAACTTACTATATACAATGGCTTTATAATGTAGACTAACGGTTTTCAACCGATGGTCTCCCGTATCCCACGGGGTATATGAAAGATTATGCAGGGATACACAGTGACCTATTTAAAACAACCAAGAGTGAGAAGGTCACACCAGTTTACTGCGCGACTCATCACCAAAACCACGTGACCGAGTGTCGCATTATAAAAGATAAACACATTTCATTATGAAAATAAGTACATGAATTAATGTGCGAACTTACGTGTGGCGGTTACCCGATGACATTACAGTCGCGAAACGGGCTGAGACCCGCTGTTGATGATCAAGACGCTCAGAGCTATAATATAGTCAAATGAAAAATATGTCTCACAAACCGGGCTGGCCAAGAGTATTTATATAAATTATCATTACTGCAACTAAAAGCGTGGGTGATTAAAATACACTGAAGTAAATGCATGTCTTTACATTAGTTGATAAGTAGCTTATTGATAAATAATATATATATATATATATATATATATATATATATATATATATATATATATATATATATATAAATCTAGATGGGCACCTAAGCTTATATTTTTGGTAAGGATATAATTTACATAAATACTTTTATAAAGTAAGGATTTGTTATTTACTTTTTAGCGAACGTTAATAAAAGCATTTTTTACTAATTGTTTTTTTCTCTCTCTCTTTTCTCTCCCCCCCCCCTCCCGTATTCCCTGTAATCTTAAAGCCAAAACTAATGTGATGCATTTCGTTTCCGACATGCAGTCATTCATTTTCTTATATTAATTTTTTTTTTTCACAAGTTTAAAAGCGGTATTAAAAAACAAATAAATAGAAAAACAACATTAACACTAAGATAAAGCAAGCATGCAGTGGCATTTTGTTCTATGAACGTGATTTTGGTTTTACTAAGTTGATCCTCTTTCGCCAGCATGTAGACATTCTAATACTATGGCTTCCATGTCTTAAGGTAACCTTTATGTACTCAGAGTAATGTTTCCTTTAAACTTGTAATTGACTTTGATTTCCATTTGAGTAACAAGGGAAAATAGAAAGAGTAAAAGAGCAGCAGTTTCAGTCATCTCATTCGGTATCAAAACAACAACAAATCTCAATTAGTATCAAAACAGCAACAAATCTGAGCTAAATATGTTCAAATCAAATTATTTAAGTCAGTTATTATGGAAGTCATTTATTATTGAAGTCAGTTATTATTTAAGTCAGTTATTATTGAAGTCAGTATTGAAGTCAGTAATTATTGAAGTCAGTATTGAAGTCAGTTATTATTGAAGTCAGTATTGAAGTCAGTTATTATTGAAGTCAGTATTGAAGTCAGTTATTATTGAAGTCAGTAGTGAAGTCAGTTATTATTGAAGTCAGTTATTAATGAAGTCAGTTATTATTGAAGTCAGTATTGAAGTCAGTTATTATTGAAGTCAGTTATTATTGAAGTCAGTTATTATTGAAGTCAGTTATTATTGAAGTCAGTTATTATTGAAGTCAGTTATTATTAAAGTCAGTTATTATTCAAGTCAGTATTGAAGTCAGTTATTATTGAAGTCAGTTGGTATTGAAGTCAGTTATTATTGAAGTCAGTTACTATTGAAGTCAGTATTAAAGTCAGTTATTAGTGAAGTCAGTTATTATTGAAGTCAGTTATTATTGAAGTCAGTATTGAAGTCAGTTATTATTGAAGTCAGTTGGTATTGAAGTCAGTTATTATTGAAGTCAGTTACTATTGAAGTCAGTATTAAAGTCAGTTATTAGTGAAGTCAGTTATTATTGAAGTCAGTATTGAAGTCAGTAATTTTTGAAGTCAGTATTAAAGTCAGTTATTATTGAAGTCAGTTATTATTGAAGTCAGTTACTATTGAAGTCAGTATTGAAGTCAGTTACTATTGAAGTCAGTACTGAAGTCAGTTATTATTGAAGTCAGTATTGAAGGATGAGATGTTTATCTTTAGGTTTGTTGTAGAACCTTTTTCATCCCCCACCCTGACGATTTACATTTACTGGAAAGAAATGGGAGGGCGGGAGGGGGGGCACTACAACGACCGGATATGCTGAGATTTGAACCCGTTACCTACATCATGCAGATTGGGCTCTCAACCAATCCGTCACTGGGTGACGCCATGACATTTTGGCGGTCCTCACAGCGCCATTATTTATGGTCATGAGGACGACACCAGCACAGCGTCATGGAAAATTAGAATTTTTAATCGAATTTATTAAACGGAACAAAATTTTGTGTTAGGTGTTTTATATGTTTCACGGAACTGAACTAAATAATGTCACAAGGAGGTGTACGGAGAAACAAAATGACATGCCCATCGTAATTATATAATGCATACTTTATATGTACATTAAGATTATTAGTTCTTTTTTTATGCAGGTGTAATCTAGCGTGCCGGCCTTTATTGTACATTTATTTAAAAAAAAAATTATACAAGCTAAATACACACACAGTGTTATACAGTTAATCACATGCTAAATACACACGTAATACAGTTAATCACATGCTAAATACACATACTGTGTAATGCAGTAAATTACATGCTAAATACACACACAGTGCAATACAGTTAACCACATGCTAAATACACACGTAATACAGTTAATCACATGCTAAATACACATACTGTGTAATACAGTAAATTACATGCTAAATACACACACAGTGCAATACAGTTAATCACATGCTAAATACACACGTAATACAGTTAATCACGTGCTACATACACATACTGTGTAATACAGTAAATTACATGCGAAATACACACACAGTGCAATACAGTTAATCACATGGTAAACACACACACACACACACACACACGGGGGCGGGGCAGGTGTAAGCACCAAGTCCAAAAATCAAAAGTAACCACCAAAAAGTCTTTTTTTTTTGTGTGTGTGGGGGGGTGGTATGACAACAATGAGGAAATCTGGACTCATTAGCAAAATAAAAAAGGACAGTTAGTAATGAAAATAAATATGATCATGTCTTCTTTATATCTGTTACCTGTGATCAAGAGGAGGGGCAGTGTCATGATGTCAGTGTGTTCTCAGCAGGATAGAAACCACAAAATAAGAATAAAGTTGTGTGTGTGTGTGTGTGTGTTTGTGTGTGTGTGAGTTTATGTGTGTTTGTGTGTGTGCGTGTTGGTGGTGGCGGCGATAGGAGATGTCCTAAAGTAAAGCTAATGGGGGTTTCAAACTTGACTCCAAAGAATAAAATGTCCAGCAAAAAAAAAACCGCTGTTTTCCTAACGTCTAGCTTTGGGTTTCTGTGATAGGGAACACAAGTCGTTTTTTTTTTGTATTCGTCCTCTTCCTCTGTCCACCACACACACACACACAAACATATGACGATGTGTGAGCTATGTATGTGTGTGTATGTGGAGTGGGGTGGGGGGGAGGAGGGGGAGTGAGTTAAGGGGGGGAGGGGTTGATGTCTATCATGCTTTAACACAAAACCATTAACTTTTTCGATCTTAGAAACCTTCCTCTCGTGAAATATTTTGAAGGTATGAAAGAAAGTGTAGTGATTTCGGCAACTAACGGTATTTAAAATTCATAAATGAATGACGTGGACTGGCAGAATGAGGAAAAAAGAATATTTGTAAAACATATTAAGACCTTCATTCAACTAAAATAAGCATATTGTAAGTAGAAAGAAAATGCTTCAATGTACACTAATTTAAAAAGACTATGAACTAATAGTAGAATCCATAACTATGGCAGTGGCGTAGTGAGTGGGGGCGGGGGGGCAAGGGGGCATCGTGCCCCGGGCGCTACTCACAAAGGGGCGCCAAATGTTATATTTTACATATAATATTACAGCGGCGTAGCGTGGGTATCGGCCGCCCAGGGCGGAAGACGATTTTGCCGCCCTCTCATTTAGGTATTTCAATTTAATCTATACATGTTTGCCGCCCCCTAAAAAGTGATATAAAGTGCCGCCCGGTGCGGACCGCACCCACCGCCGCCCCCCCCAGGTACGCCACTGTAATATTATATGATTTTCGAATGATGGGGGGGGGGGCGCTAAAAAGGTATCGTGCCCCAGGCGCGAGTTAAACTTGCTACGCCACTGAACTATGGACATCATGACATGAGATAATGTGTTTAATATTTATATGCGTATTGTTGCCAGGTTGGTGTGTGTTATTCCTCAGCATAAGATGATATTTTTGTCCCCGTGAGTGACTGGCTTGACGGTGGGGGGTTTTGATGGTTTTTTTTTTTTTTAAATTGCGACTCTCTTTGTTAGTTACGCAAATCTGAAGCTCAGACAAATTCTTGGAGATAAACAACAACATTTTCAATATGGCTGTATGTGCATGTCATAGTTGGTTTATGTGTATATTAGTAGTATGTAAAGTTTATATATTATTTTCGAGGTACCTCTGCCTCTCGATAGCTGTAAATATGTCCCAGTCTCCTCGAAGTATATGTTTCAACCAACATGACTTGAGCGTGTATATAATATATATATATTTAAAGACGAACTACATGTAAAAAGCACTGAGCAAACTTCTACGAATACATTTACATATATTTATTTTCATATGAAGGAACTTCTTACTTTCTATTGTACAATAAGATTGATGTGATAAAATATATTCTTACACTAACAAGGTCTCAGTCCGTCCTCTCCATTATCGTCTGCTCTAATAATGATTTAATATTTCTTCACTTCCGCTAAACTAAGTGGCCAGATAATTCAAACCATCTCTGTGCCAAATAAAATTACTCTAGCCTAAACTGATGGTAACAGTGCATATCATTTTTTTTTTATTTCAGAAATAAAACAACTATTTGTTTGTCTGTTTCAGCTAATAATTATAATCCAATCACTCCTCTGATAGATTACGTAATGTATTTAAGATAAAATTATCTTGGCGTCCATTTCCAAGATATGTGTGTGTGTGTGTGTGCACGCGCGCGCCATTATGTTCATCTTGAAAGTGGCCTTCATAACAACCGTCAGTTGTATATTTACTAGTTTAGTATAGGATAAACTTTAAACTGTTCTCAAATGACGGAAATTCATTGAGAAATACCTTTGGAGGCCTCAGTTCGATCTGTTTCTACGTGACTGTTAGTTTATCTTCACTATCAGTTCGTTTTGTTTCTATGTGACTGGCGAATCTGAAGCTCAGTTAGACAAATGCTTGGAGATAAAACAATAATATTTTCAACATGGCTGTATGTGTTGATCATTTTTTTTTATTTCAGAAGTAAAACAAAATATTTGTTAGTCTGTTTCAGCTAATAATTATAATCCAATCACTCCTTAAGATGGATTACGTAATGTATTTAAGATAAATTAGCTTGACTTGTACTATAACTGTTTTAAATGTTTTGATTGTCTATTTAATTACAGTTTTATGTTAACATTAATTACAGTTTTATGTTAACATTAATTACAGTTTTATGTTAACATTAATTACAGTTTTATGTTAACAAGTGGCGTATTCTTTTTATATTTTTTGTATACTGAGTAAGTCAGTTTCATTCTGATAAACTTTGGTTGTGGAGCTTATAATTGTTATAACTCACTGTTAGAGTACGGCTTTTTATATTTGGCCATTGTGGAGAAATAGTATAGCATAAGCTTGATGACGCAATTAGGTAGGCTCCGCCCACCGCAGTAGCTATGGCGTCATTCCGCCATCTCGTAATGTAGTTTATTGTAGATTTTAGTGAATACGTCATTTGGTACAAATGGCGTATGTTAAAACCGATAGTTGGGAGCACATGCGTTGTTTTATAATCATCAGTCTAGCTTTGGGCATCGATGTAGATGGATGTATGTTTACAGTTTGCTATTGTACTCCTCCTGAGTTCACCTTTATCTCAGTTTATGTTCAAGAATTAAATGATTGTTGATGTTACTTCACTGGAGTTAACTTCATAATTTGAGTTGTCTGAATTATTACACCTTCTACAAGTATCTTCATTAAAAGGACTCATAACAGCCCTCTTGGATTTAATACAGGCCGTTTAATTATTTTCATTTTAAACATTTATGAAATCGTCATGATAGATCGCCTATACAATGTGACAAATAACTATTCAGTGCTTTGTAATTTGATTTGTTCATGCTAGATTGTGTTGGTTTGGTGGTGGCGTCTCAAAGGAGTGCCCGAAAAATGTTTTTACCTTAAATATTAAGTGCACTATCTTATGTCGTGATGTCGAATGTCAAAATGCAGGGGCCTCCAAAGAGGCCAAGCCCCCGGCCCCCAAACACCTAGGAATTGGCGTAGTGAGGGTGGTCATCATGCACCGGGCGCTACTCACAAACGGGCGCAAAATGATATATTTTACATATAATATTATAAGGTTTTCGAATGGGGAGGGGGGGCGCTAAAAAAGTATTGTAAAGGTATTATGCCCCGGGCGCGAGTTTAGCTCGCTACGCTACTGTCCCTAGGTACGCCACTGCGTGACTGTTATCTTCACTATCAGTGCGTTTTGTTTCTGCGTGACTGTTATCTTCACTATCAAACTCACTCACTCATAAGAAGTAAAAAAAAAATTTTTTTTTTAGTTTACCGATTCCTTGACAGTAAATAAATAAGTTTTTTTATTCTGTTGTTCCATTTATGAAATGGCGATAGTCTTATATCTAGTACTGCAGACGACTAGTTAGTCAATATACTCAACACGCAGAGACCTAACACGGCGTGCTTTGAATCCAATATTATGGCGAGACAGCTTTTAAATGGTCCGGCGGCCGTATCCAGGGCCACCGAGAGGGGGCGGGGTAGGGGGTCATTGCCAGGGGGCCCGCATCTGTAAGGGGGCATAAAGGCGGCCCGGCAGCCCCGACCATGTCAATTTTTTCACGACTCATTGTTTTTTAAGGGGGCCCGCAATGATATCCTGCCCTGGGACCCGCGTTGGCTCTCGGTGCCACTGGCCGTATCATTCATATCTGCCCCCCTCCCTCCACCGACTTCATCAACACTAAACTGCCCATCTGGAGTAAAGCGGCAGCAACAAGAGCCATACGAGTGGACGACACCAGGCAACTACAGTGTTGGCCGCAATGACCAGCAATGACCTGCTCTCGTTGCGGTCGCCTCTGTCCTCCTGCCTTTTGGGCTCCGAAGACTTAAATAAGATTCCACGAATTACATACACAAAAACCAATCCGTCCCAAAACACGAAAGAGAGAGCAGAGAGAGAGAGAGAGAGAGAGAGAGAGAGAGAGAGAGAGAGAGAGAGAGAGAGAGATAGGTAGGTAGGTAGGTAGGTAGGTAGGTAGGTAGGTAGGTAGGTAGGTAGGTAGGTAGATAGATAGATAGATAGATAGATAGATAGATAGATAGATAGATAGATAGATAGATAGATAGATAGATAGATAGATAGATAGATAGATAGATAGATAGATAGATAGATAGATAGATAGATAGATAGATAGATAGATAGATAGATAGATAGGTAATCCAGTAGGAACGATTCCGGTTAAATTGTAACGTCATACATGTTGCCTATTCGGATAAATAGACCCAACTAATACAGTGGATTCCGCTTAGTTGGGACAGCCGCTTATTTGGGACAAAGCTCAGAGAAACCAAACCAAGAAGCCAATAGTAAATTTGTATGTTTAATTTGAACAACCGCTTAATAGGGACAAAAAGCCTCGGTCCCGATGTGTCCCAATTAAGCGGAATCGACTGTATTATGAAATTTTTGAAAATAAATTAATTGGGGTCAAATGAATCGGAAATCGTGTACAAAAATATTCGTTTCTGATGCCGATTCCGATACTTTAAAAAGTTCTGATTTTCCTGATTCCAATTCCTAAGAAATGAAGATATGCAAATGTTTTGATGTTACACAGGTCAGTGGTAATAACAAGAAAGCGGCGGCTGTGACTAAACAAGTTGAACTTAGGCGAGAACTTGGTTTGATTGGGGCCACATCATTTGTCATCGGGTCCATCATTGGTAAGTTAAGACATCGGTCATCGGGTCCATCATTGGTAAGTGAAGACATCGATCATCGGGTCCATCATTGGTAAGTGAAGACATCGGTCATCGGGTCCATCATTGGTAAGTTAAGACATCGGTCATCGGGTCCATCATTGGTAAGTGAAGACATCGGTCATCGGGTCCATCATTGGTAAGTTAAGACATCGGTCATCGGGTCCATCATTGGTAAGTGAAGACATCGGTCATCAGGTCCATCATTGGTAAGTTTAAGACATCGGTCATCGGGTCCATCATTGGTAAGTGAAGACATCGGTCATCAGGTCCATCATTGGTAAGTTTAAGACATCGGTCATCGGGTCCATCATTGGTAAGTGAAGACATCGGTCATCGGGTCCATCATTGGGTTAGTTTCATTTTTTTTTTCAATTTTTATTATGCTATATTTTTAACAGGCTCTGGAATATTTATTTCACCAAAAGGAGTTTTAGAATCAACTGGTTCTGTAGCGTTATGTTTCATTGTCTGGGTTTTGGCTGGGTTTATCTCACTGGGAAGTAAGTTGCATTTCTTAATTCTTAAAAAAACGTGTTGGATTTATTGTTTGTATAGATTTTCATTTTTTTTAAATGACGCGTGTTGTATTGATTGGTCCGATGTCTCACGTGATCTATTCTCAGGCGCACTGTGTCACGCAGAGCTGGGGACCTCCCTGCAGAAGTCTGGTGGGACCTACACCTACCTACAGATGGGGGTCGGGAACTATTTTGCCTTCACGTACGCTATTATTGTGAGGATAAATGTTTACTCGATTATTTTGTACACATATTTAATGCTTACGCAATTTGTTTCATTATGTTTTTTTTTGGTTATTGTTTTTATTTTTCTTGATAGACCCTTTTTATTTATTTGTTACCTTGACATTTTTTTCGAAGAATTCTTTTAAAAAAAAAATATTTTTTTAATGAAAAAAAAATATTGGGCAAAATAAATCATGAGTCTTCTTATAAGCCTTATAATCAGATCCACCTAAGGGTGGCGAGACCTGAACACATGTCATGGGGGCATGTTGTACAGGCAGGCCCGTAGCGTGCTGGGGGGCCAGGGCCTCCCCCTACGTTTTGTCTGCACCCTCTGCTTATTTGTTCTACTTAGTAAAATGTATTACCTGCCCACCCCCAGCTATTGCCTGGCCCCTGCTGTAGAATTTTCACTCTACCGGGCTGGGTACAGTTCTCTGCAATAAAGATGGATTAGCAGTTTTTATAAGGCTCTGATTGGTAAGGATAGTCAAGAGTTCAAGATTCACTGGCCGTAGACCTGCCTCAACCTATGTTATTAAAACATGTTTGGACAAGATATTTAATTCATGAAGATTAATAGTATAATGCATACAACTCTTTTTGACAGTGTAGAACCTAAACACGTTTTGTTTTCTTTAGTTAGTATTGTTTATTGTCATAGTATTTAGTAGGGAGCGACCGATATGTCTTTTTACCGATAGTGCGATACCGATATTTTCCCCCACCATTTTTGCCGATACCGATACCGATATTTTGCTATTAATGAAAGGGTGTCTTACAGAAGAAGACCGGAAGACCGAAGTCAGAAACACAAACCATGCCTGCATAATCTCAGAAATTTGCATGTTCATTGTTTAAATTTAAACTTATAACAAACATTTTTTTTGTTTTTACCCTTTATTTGTACACAAACAGAAAAGTAAGATAAAGTTGTAAATAATTAATGTCACACTAAAAAAGTAAAAATGTATTAATTTATAATTGTAACTTCTCTAATTTGTGAAAGTTGTGATGAAATTAAAATAATTTTCTTCATTAATCTTTGTAATTTTTACTGAATTTACTTGTAGCAGATTTCTAAAAAAGTTTGAAAAATTAAAAACACTTAATTATATCAGTAAATCACTTCATTCAGGTGAACAGTTAACTGGAAGGATGTAAGTAAACTTAACTCTGTAAACCAAAACCAGTTTTACTAGATTTGTGAAAAAAAAAATGTATCGGCAGCCAAAAAACGGCCGGTCCGATATTAACCGATAGCGCCAATATCGGTCCGATACCACGACCGATCCGATTATCGGTCGCTCCCTAGTATTTAGCATTTATCACGAAAAGTAAAAAAAAAAATAATTGAAGGTTGATTTGATTTATTCACAGGTGTTGTTGATCCAGACTCCAGGTGTTCTCATCATTATGTTGATGACATTCTCTAAATACCTTCTGTCTGTCACTGCCACTTGTGGAATACCTGTCTACCTGGAGAAATTGGTTGTTGCCTTTATTGTTGGTAAGCTGTGAAGAGAGTCGCAGATGATCAAGAAACTTGCATGGTGTCATTTTTTCTCTGGTCGATACATCTTCACACCATATTACGAGACTAACATTTAAGAGCGATAGGGTGTGTGGGGGGGGGGGGCGGGGGTGACAACGGAAAGCTTTGCTTTGAGTTGACCTTGGAAAGCATTGGCCTCGATGGCAGTTTGTGGGGACTCTTCATGTTGTAGGTAACTCGTTCAAATCTCAGCGTGGCTAATCAACTACCCGTGTTCTTGATAGCCAATGAAAACTCCGTTGTGGTGGGAATGAAAGAAGCACGTGATGTGAAAACTGTCAGATTGGCGGTTTGTAGGATAAAGAGATAAAATCCCGCCCAATTAGGGACTTAAGAAATTATACAGTCTAATATTACTTAACACAAATAAATAACACGAGAATATAGCAGTTGATATCAGTGGTGTATTTAGCTTAACTAGCGCCAGGGGCACAATATCTTTTTAGCGCCCCCACCCTCCCCATTTGAAACCCATATACTATTATTTGTAAAATATGTAAAATATACCATTTGGAACCCCTTTGAGAGTAGCGCCCGGGGCATGATGCCCCCTTCACTACGCCACTGGTTGATTGATATCTGCATTATGGGATGGTCGAGCGGTGAAAATCGAGCGACTGTCGACTTGAGGGTCCGTAGTTTAATTTCTGAGTGAATGAATGACATACATAGTAGAGTGCTGAAAAAATTGTAAAGCGCTACAGTGTTTTATAGAAAGTTTGTTATGAAGGAAATAATTTTGATATGTAAATTATGTAATACTAGCTGTACCCTGCAAAACCTTTGCATAGAGTTATATCCCCTTAGGTTTGATCGGGGTTCGGCAGGGCTACCAGAAATCAGCTATATTTGGTTTTGGGAAGATCCGATTTTTTCATGATTGTATTTAAAACTGGAATACTTTTGTATTAATTCTTTACTTTCGATTTATCCAAAACGCTATTATATATATATATATATATATATATATATATATATATATATATATATATATATATATATATATATTATTGAAATATTATTTTTTCCAAGGAAAGAAAAACTTTATTATCATGGTAACTGTGTGGCTATTTTTTTTGGTCTTGTAATATCCACAGTGACTTTAACCATAGTTAACTCGTACAGCTCCCGCTTAACTTCCAAGGTCACTATATTGACTACCATTGGCAAGTTGCTGGCCCTGATTGCCATCATCATCGGAGGAGTTATGGCTCTTTGTCAAGGCAAGTAAGATACGCAATTACAAAATATTGTAATCTTTATATGAAAACATTTAATATTTAGTAAAGTTCCCTTAGCCCTGGCGGGGCCATCGGGGCAGATGAGGTGTAGAATTCATCTGTTTCTGTAACCTCGGCATATGAAGGGATTGTGTTGTTAGCACAACGCCCAGCCGCCTTTACTTCCCCAACTTAAAGTCAGGTACCCATTTAAAGCTGGGGGTGAACTTGTGGGACGACTTTTGCTCCAAATTTAACCTGGAAAAATTCCATGGGTCTCACCGAGGATCTAACTCAGGACTCTCAGGTCGACAGTCGAGTATCTACACCGCTATGCCATCTGTCCCACTTAATTTTTAGCCTTCTCATGTAATTTTTTTTTCTTATTGTTAATTCCCTCCCAGCCTAAAAAAAATAGTACCGCTGTGATGGATTATTTTGCTTCATATTTGCCTTAATGTTGTTTTGACCTCAATTTTTTTTTTTAAGTATCCATAAATGAATGGATCGTTTGAGAGAAATAAAAAGTCCCGGCGTTTTAAGAGAGATCTTATGATGAAATATTTTAAGAGATAATTAATGTTGATATCTTTTAAATGTAGCTAACAAAAAAAATAAAACTGGAAGTTGGTGATATGATTTTTTGGTTTGAGATAATCCAAATCTTGTCGTTTCGTACAGCAGTACATAGGCCTAATTAGTACGTGACCCAAATTTGGTGCACTCAGCAGTGATCAATATACATTATTCTCCGAGACGTTCTTACGCTTTAGGTAAGGTACAATTTAAGGGGGCTAGGCTAAAGCACATTTGTGTAACCCCTATGTAAATAAGCTGTCATGTCCGCCAATTAAAAATCTTATAATATTTTAAAAAAATATGGCCCCGTCTCTCCCACGCATTCAAAAATGTTGAGCTATTTAGCCCGAGGCCCATGAGTGTGGCCAGGCCCGTAGCGTGCGGGGCGACAGGGGGCCCGCCCCCCCTCCTGCGTTTTGTCTGGCCCCCCCCTGTTTATTTGTTCTACTTAGTAAAATGTATTACCTGCCCACCCCTGCTACTGCCTGACCCCTGCTGTAGAATGCCTGGCCCCTGCTGTAGAATTTTCACGCTACGACCATTCGTTGTGGCAGGCACGTCTGTTAGCAATGTTGGTCTCCCAGGCCAGCAGGGGCGGATTTATGTCAGTTAAGGGCCTAAGCGCGGTCCTTAGGAAGAGATACGTATCATCAAGTTTAACATTCGGATCTGTGGGGGGGGGGGGCTTTAATATTCGGCGGGGGGGGGTCCTTAGGCGCGCGCCCGATGAGCCCGTTCTAAAATCTGCCTCTCTGTGACGAGGCGTGAGTGCTGCCGGTCGTGATCATATTCATAGAAAATGCAACTTAATGGTACTGTGTTTATTGAATACTAGATCAAAGGCCCGGTACCCTGACCGGCGAGTGACTCCTTATAATTGAGTTGTATCCCTTTACAAATTGCCCAGTCTATTTTTAGCCGCGGAAGTTATACACACGTACGTACGCCAGGCTAGCCGATTGTGTGTTAGATATTTAACATATTCATTCAGAATTGAATGACTTACAAGTTTAAATATATATATAACATTCAGTTATATAAAAATTATATATGTTGCAATTCTAATAATTTATACACATATATAAATTTATGTTTGTTCGATGCTTGTATGAAGCAGAAAAACATAAATTAATTTTTCTCTAAGATTTATGACCGACAACAATCACGCCTTGTCCCTGCGCGGCCGGGCTCTGCCTGCCGGAATGTTTTTTTGTTTGTTTGTTGTACGGCAGGTTGAAACAATAAAAACATGAGACACTCTTCACAGTATGATGAAATGTTATAAAGACAGACGTATTGTTTATTCTTGCAAAACAAGACCTTCTGTAAACTTCTGTTTATAAGTTTAAAAAGAATCATCCGACCAACTGAATGTGTTTTTTTGTTGCAGGTGTCACCAGTGAACTGGGCACCGGTTTCCAAGATACTTCCAGAACCCCTTCGTCTTTGGCCCTGGCTCTGTATAGCGCCACCTGGGCAACTAGTGGCGGGTAAGATATCCAATGACCGTTACATTCACAATGAGACGTTACATTTACGTCAAGTGCAATATATTTTTTTCAAAACTGCTCATTGTCAAACGAGTGAAAAGCAAAAAAAAAAAAAGAAATTGAAAACGTTTTGCTATGGTACCTGCACATAAAAAGTACATTTATTCAAAGATGGATATGTGCTGACCTTTCCTGATTAAGAACTACTTATCATTGTGAATTCTAATTATTCAGGTTCTGCAACTCTGTTGAGTTCACATCCTTCAGTCACAAACAAGTTCTCTCCCTTACAATTCTTTTTTTTTTTGCTCTTGCAGAGAAAACATCGCCATTGTTGTGGAAGAGATCAAGAATCCATCCAAGTAAGTCGAACTAATTAGTTAACCCCATTTTATATTGATGCGTATGTCGCTAGTGACTGTATTGTTTCATTATTAGCTTCAAATAATAATTTCTATAGTGATTACCACTTTTTTTATAAGATATTTTATTATTAGGCTAATTAATTAAGTCAGAAAAAACGTTTATGCGATTTATGGCTAAACGTTTTTTTTTTATTTACCCAATGTGCATTCTTCTAACAGGACGGTTCCGAGGTCAGTCATCATTGGTCAGCTACTGGTCATTGGCGTCTTCATACTGGTCAACGTCTCTTACCTGACCGTCATGACGAAAGCGGAAATGTTACAATCTGAAGCAGTGGCTGTCGTAAGAATCAGAGACGTCTTTTAACGACGTGATAAATCGTAAGGGGGGGGGGTCTGTCTTCCGGCACGATTATAAATAGCAGGCCCACCAGCAGAGATTTCGGGCCCCTGGGCAGGGCTGTCACTGGCCCCGTGCTGATAATAATATTTTCAAAAGTTGATTGGTCAACTCAGTCCGGGCCCCTGGGCATTTGCCCCCTGCCCCCCTATCGGCGGCACTGAACGTGGGTGGGTGGGTGGCGGCTTGAAATCGTTGGGTGCCCGAGTATGGGCCCCATGTTTTAAGGCGGGCCTTGGTAAAAAGAATGGCTAACGTCACTTACAAGTCCATGATGATGAGCATTATAAAATCTAAATCTTTAAATTTTCCAGGCATAACGGACGATCTTTCCGTATAGATATTTGCTATGATTTGAAGACTACAAAAATTAGTATCCACCATATCATTAATTCAATCATTCATTCATTGCCCTTCACCCATGGCAGGGTACAGGCCACCAACAATAGATCTCCACAGTCCTCCGTCCTTTGCCATCTTCTCCAGCTGGTTCCAGTTGTGTCCCATATTTACGGTGTCCGCTTCCAGTTCTCGACGCCAGGTATGTCTTGGGCGACCTCTCTTCCGTTTACCTTGGGGGGGGGGGGTTTCCACCTCAGTGCTTACTTACCTTGTGACACTGGCATCCACCATATATATACACACACCTTAATGGATGATTTAGTCATAATTTCCCCCACATCTTGTCTAAAGGGTTTCAATCGTGCATCTATCTAGCTAAGTGCTATGCTTTTCTTTCCTCAAAAAAAAAACAAAAAAAAAAAAAACAAACGTAGGTTTTGTTTTAACGCCCTTAATAAACTATTTCGCCAGTTCAATAAACTATAATAATGCTAATGTAATGCGTTTGTATTAAATTTAAGGCTTTATTAACTTTAAAAAAGCAGTTTATGAAAAAAAAATAAACCTATTGTTAACATCTGGTTGAAGCCTCAACATTAAAGTAGGTCGCTGGTGAGTCGCGAGTTGATTTGAAGTGGGTCGCATACAAAATGTAATATTTAATAAATCAAGAAATTATACCATTAATGTTAGATCTTACTTCTTTAATACTTGATTTTTTTTTAATTTGTTTATAAGTGAGTTGTGAAAACCAAACATTTTCCTTAGTGGGTCGCGCTTTGCAAATTATTGAGAACCACTGGAGTAGATAGGAAAAGTGATTGACGGCCGTTGGCATTTCTCAAAAGAAAGGGGGGGGGGCAAGATGGGCTATTTTTAGAGTGTTCTTTGCGCCCGGTACGATCCTGAAAGAATTACTTACTAGAATATATTTAAATAGTAACAATACTACTGTTTCTACCATATTGAAATGAATGTTACTTTTAGTCAACTGTAGCAGCCATAGCATTTTTTATGACCTTCATTTTACTTTTACTTTTTTTTTTTTGCAGCTGTTTGGACAACGGGCACTGGGTGTGTTCTCAATCATCGTCCCTTTAGGTGTCATGATATCAACTTTAGGGTCATCGAACAATCACTTGTTTGGTGGCAGCAGGTAGTGGTTCAACCAGGGACGCGGTGTGCTCGAACGGCTGTGACTGAGGGGGCATTCGTCATGAGCTTTTTGAGTTGGGGGGGGGGGGGAATTCAATTACATTGCATATTATATTATTTTCTATGCCCTGGTGAAAGTTGGCGAAATGGCGCACAAGTCCACCCAGCTTTAAGTGGGTACCTCACTTAAGTTAGGTCAGAGGAGTGGGGAGGGGGGTCAGATTTCCAAAGTTTCCCGGGAGGTTCCCCGAAAAATTTTTTTTATCTTAAATATTAGGTACATTATGTCATATCTTGTCGATTGTCAAAATGCAGGGACCCCCAAAGAAGCCAAACCCCCCGGGCCCCCAAATCCCTAGGTTCGGCACTGTGTTGGTTAAGTAAAGGCGGCTGGGCGTAGTACTAACCACACAATCCCTTTAAATGCCGTGGTTCAACAAACTATTTAATTATCGCACTTTTTTACAAAAACACTGACTGAACTGGCTTTCTATTGGTAAATTTCCTCCAGCTAGCGGTCCTATCTTACTGCCGCTCTTCGTTGGGCTTTTATGTGCTTACAGAGTCGGCTCCAGACAATCTAGCGCCCACATATTATGACGACATTGTGGTGATTTTTTATGCAATGTTTTAAACTAGGTACCGCCTAAGGCCCCCCACTATAAAAAAGGGCCCATTCAAGAATTCATTTCTATTAAATCGGATGATAGTAGAGCTCCGACATGTATTACTAGTTTAATGTTCAGATATTGTCACGGTGACCGTATATGTTATTGCAGGCACAATGTCACACATTTTGAAAAAGAGGGCTAAATTTCCAGTATTAAAAAAAAAATTGTAAGGCTTTTTCATCTTTGTTTCAACGTCATTAGTTATTATCTCATTTTTTTCAGGATCGTCTTCTCGGCTGCTAGGGACGGTAACTTACCAGAAGTACTGAGTTACATTCAAATTCATCAACTGACCCCAATAACCGCAATGATCGTTACAGTATGTGGACATCGCAATGCCTCAGTACAGCGTTTATCATCATCATCATGTGCCCTTTAACAATAAATAAAATATCAGTAGCGTCTGAATTTCACTTTTAAATGGAAACACATTGGAGACTCCCCTCCCTCCCACCCACCAACCACCGTCATCACCATTTCCCCCAGTGTGCTTTGAAATGTTTTAAGTTCCGAGCATAGGTCCAGTGCGACCAAGCTTTGAAATGTGTCGTGTCGACATATCTAGTAAGGCAGTGTTTCCCAAACTTTCCACATCTGTGTATCCCCATTATTATTTTCGTATTTATGTTAAAATAAAAGGTCACATATTGTTTTTAAGGTCATGTTTCCCCCCTCAGTGCCGCCGAGAGGGGGGAGGGGCAGGGGGGCAAATGCCCAGGGGCCCTGCGAGTTTTAGGGGCCGGGACTGAACTGGCCAATCAACTTAATCAGCACGGGGGGCCGTGACAGCCCTGCCCGGGGGGGGGCGAAATTTCTGTCGGTGGGCCTGTTTTCCCTCATTTCATTGTTTTCGCTTTAGCCTTGTATGTTTACTCGATGTTCTATCAGCTCGTTGAAGCGTGCATCCCCCCTCCCCCCGCCAAACTCTTAGTGTACCCCCCCCCCCACCCCACGGGGATACTCGTACCACACTTAGGGAAACACTGTATCAAAGCAACGGAAAGACCTGACTGCGTCAATTAATTTCTTTTGCACCATTTAATTCCCGTGAAATAATTTTAGTCATATGTGGAGATATGGCTTACAGGTCTATAGACGAGGGGTAGGGGGGTGTTGAAGAGGTTGAATCAAGGAAAACCCAGGGCGATCAATCAAAACACACACACACACACATACACACATACACATACACACACATACACACACACACACATACACACACACACATACAATGTAAATGGGCTCAGAGTCGTTTTTAAAAATATCATTTGTACAATCATACAATCATACAACAATGTTGAAACAATCATCCGAATAGCGTAAATAAAAATTATTCATCTGGAAACTGAAAGCCAGAAGCGTCATTAGCTGGGGAAATGGAGGGGGGGGAGGGGGGGAAGCAACTACCAACATTCAAGATCCCAAGATTTTTTTTTTATTTAGTTTTTTAAAATAAAGGAATAAACAAATCATGTTTTATAACTTTCAAAATCATGAAATCTCATTATTTGTTTTATAACGCATATCAAATCCATGACAAAAGTACCTTAGCTTTTGTATGTGCTTTTGCTTGAAGCTTTTAAAAAAACAACCTGAAAGCGTCAATACCCTTGGGCAGAGCCAGTGGCGTACCGAGCTTAATTCGCGCCCGGGGGGCACAATACCTTTTTAGCGCCCCCCTCCATTCGAAAGCCATATAATATTATACGTAAAATATACCATTTGGCGCCCCTTTGTGCTCCCCTTACTACGCCACGGGGCAGAGCCGATCTTATAGATAAGAAAAGTAGGCAACCTCCCAATTACCCCCCTCCCCTCTCCCCCATCCTCACTGCAAAATAAAGAACTCGTGTAAAAAAATGCCTCGAGGGCCCAGGTACTAGCCCCGCCCCCCCCCAAACAAAAATATTTTAAGAGTCTCTGCCAATGGCCTAAGCTCTCTAAGGAGCGGCTCTGGGTGGCGATACGTGGTCGACAGCCCCGTAGCGTGAAAATTCTAAAGGAGGGACCAGACATTCTACAGCAGGGGGCAGGCAATAGCGGGGGGGGGGCATGTAATAAATTTTACCAAGTCGAACAAATAAGCAGAGGGGGGCAGACAAAACGCAAAGGGGCCCGCCCCCCCCCCCCGCACGCTACGGGCCTGGTGGTCGATAACCTCTCTTGGTTAACGAAAAGTTTTATTGCTTTCTCATCACGTGACACGTATGTTTTGACTGACTCATTGACATCTTGTTGTCGTCTCTCTCCAGATGGTCATGTCACTCATCATGCTGTCACAGGCTGACATCGCCATGTTCATCAATTACATCGGATTTCTCTCCGCCTTCTACAACGTCTTCATATTTGTTGCCTTCCTTCGTTTCCGGCTTCAACTTTTTAAGGACATTCACCGACCTATAAAGGTAACATACATAGCGGCTCTATCTATTTGAAAAAATAAATGATGAGCTCTTTGAAGTCATTGAGTTACGAAAATGATAATAAACGTTTTTTATGATATCCAGGAGGGAAAATTTACTGGAAGTCTATGAAATCTGAGTGCAATTGTCAACGGCATGTGGGCCTAATTCAAATAATGCCTCTAGCATTGTAAACAAGTGGTTCTGAAATTGTGGCTCGCGACCCAATTTAAATTTATTATTAAATGATCGAAAATGTATATTCGCATAATTACATAAATAAAAGGTTGTGGATCATCCGAAATCAAGAAGGAATTATATTTATACAGATAATGACTACTTTATTCTAACTTTGTATCTTAGTTTTTTTTTCTTTGATGGTTGGTTACGAAGACAAGACAGTTTTTAAATGGTGCGTTGTGAAACCAAAAATTATTGTCATAGTGGGTCGCGAAGGTTAAAAGTTTGAGAACCATTAGTTTTAAGTTTAAGAAATAAAAAAAAATAAAGTATAAGTTTCCCTATACTGGCAATGATGTGGCCGTTAAAGTTTGGAATTCGTACGATAGATAGTCACTGCGTACTATGGCTAGGATCACTAACCTATGACTCTTTTTACATGATAAAACTATGGGAAACTACTTACTTTCAAGCAGGGGTGGATTTCAGGACGGGCGCACCCAGGGCCTCCGGAATATTTAGAGGGTTATTCGGTCCGCACTTCTCACTCTTTGGGTTATTCGGAACGCTGTGAAAATATTTTGGTGACCCCTGTACTATGGGAATGCGTGGCTAACACAATTCCAAGCCGCTTTTCTGAGACCTTGAGTGAAAAAGTCCTCAAGGATCCATATACCGGGACTTAAACCTATGACCCTCGAGCACTCAGCCACACCCTTAAAACCAACAATCACCACTAGCATTATAGTAATACGGTATACGGTAAAGCGCTCGACACTTGACCTGAAGGTACCTGGTTCGATCTCCGGTTAGGACCAAGGAAAATTTTTCAGGTCTTGGCTCATGTTCCCGATATATCTCCCTTGGTGCCTCCATGGCCATTGCACTATCGGCAATGGTGGGGATGAAAGGAGGGCATCATAAAAACCGTCCCATTAGTGGTTTGCAGGATCTAAGAAATTTCATCTTATCCTTACAGGGACTTTACACACACATAGATTTACTTCAAAATAAACTGATTGTTGTTTTTTTTAATAATGCTGTGTATGCATTGTCGGACGTAACTTACTGTTAATGCTGTTTGGGATTTGGTAGGTCTTTAATTTTATACCAAACATTATAGCGTGCACTTGATGCCATGCATTTATTTCGCGTACAGCTCCCTCTTGTTCTGCCAGTACTGATGATGTTGGTCAATCTCTACATGTTCGTGGCTCCTCTGGTTATTAGCCCTCAGCTGGAGTACGTATATGTAGCAATAGTCGTGTTTGGTGGCTCGGCCGTTCTCTATATAGCCTTCATCCATTTCAAGCTATCTCTGCCATATTTTGGTAATTTACATTTTATTGTTATTTTTTAAATAATAGCTATTTCGCATACTGAGCTTGCTTCTGAACACTGACATGCATAATATTTTTATTGCTTTGTTTTTATAGTATTTTAGAATATTTTTTCTGATGTATTCCTTTGTTCTAATTGATGTATGGCAGATAACTTTGTTACATGGTGCCAACTTCTTGGACAAGTTTGCCCCCCTACTAACATCGTGTCAACAATATAACAAGCTTGGAGTAAGCCTCACACTGTTTATTTATTTGCTTATGAAACATCTTTATTATGACGGATATTAACCTGTACATAGACATGTATTACAATCGTGCGAGATAAATTGACTTTTATTGACTAAATGATGTCTTGTTTGACATCTCCTAAGGGGAGGTAATCCCCAAACTATGTTATTTGACCCTCATCTCTATCGATTATTACTATTTTTTTTTTACTGCAACAAAGTGGGCATTTTTTTGTGTGTAGAGGATGATCTTCAGTTCCCAGAATATTTGAATCGCCTCATATTTTCTAGGTGCGACTTTACCCATTCTTTCACTCTCCATAGGTGCGACAGTGGTCAGAAATTTGTCGGGATGGGGTGGGGGGTAGATTTTTCTGGATGCAGCCCTAGTCCCATCGTTATTATGTGCTAGTATTTACCGCCGCAAATCCGCCACAATCTCACCTGTCCCCCCCCCCCAAATGGTACAACAAAAATACTTTTTTTTTTCAAGACAAAATGTTGGTTAAACTAAAGTCGATGTCGTAGCTCGTGCAATGCCCAGTAAAATTTCGCCCTATAAGCAAGTTAAAAAAAAAACAACTTAAGAAACTATCATTAATGGTGCAATTTTTCCTTAACTTTCCTGTGCTGTTAAAATAAAAAATCTGTTTGACCGTTACTTTTAACACCCCTCCCCCACACACACAAACCTTAAAATAAAAAAAAAAAAACAGTTTCATTGCACTCATAGAGCCGCGATTGGAGAAGTGAAAAAAAAAACCAACAACATAAAGGTGGGGGTGGGGGGCGTGGGGGGCGAAAATATTCCAGGGAAATATCTAAAGTCAACGAAGCAAGAACAAATCAGATCATTCAAATGTGACTGCGGATTTTTTGGCTCTGTCAGTTTATGAAGAATTTTTTTCTTTGTTTATAAAGTGGCTTTTTTAAAATGTATTAATTTAGAACGACTGTAAATTTAATTATAATAATAACAGGATTTATTTCCGTTGTGTGTGAACAAAAAAGAAATTTGACTGAATTTGAACAAATATTAATAAATAATATGAAATATTTACCATGTGTCATTTTTTGTTTGTAGCTGATAACAGATATAGACATTGTACGAGTGTTACTTCTGTAATAAGGGGGCCATCGTGGTTGAGGGGCAACCCGTGCACTTGCCAAGGGGCCCCAAGTCCTGTGAGGCCCCCCCATCATTTACGAAATTTATTTTGATTTATCATTTTTTGCTACGAGGTTTGTGGGTGGGGGGTGGGATGGGGTTTATTGGCGCACCTGTTGACATATTTTGTTTAGAGGCCCAGACAGGTGAAAAATGTCCAATTGTTTTCTCCATTTTTAATTTTTTTTGGCCTCGTGCTTCCTTTCTCGTGGGCCCCCCGTTAATGTTGCACCAGCTCCTTTGTAAAACCATAATCAAGAAAATGACAGCATTCAATGCCAACAGTCAATGCTTTTGGACCCAATGCAGCCATAGATTTAAAAGAACAGCAACAACAACAACAAAAAAAAAAACATACAGGTCAGAAGCCACTGAGGTCAAAACGACCGCCAGCGCTGAGTGTGAAGGGGTGCAGGAGGGAGATGGTAGTGGGGGGGGGGGGAAGGTGAGGGGTGGGGGGCTGCTACGCCGTGATCTGATGAATCCCAGGTGATCCTAGACTATTAGCCCACTCCGCCCACCAGCCTATATTTAGACGTTTATTTTTTTTTTACATTATGTATCATCCAGATTTCGACCGTAATCTCTCCCCCCCCCAAGCCTAAGACACTTCCATACCCTTCCCTCCCAAACACACGGCGACCTCCCCTCCCCACCCCTTTTTTTCCTAAACCCCCCCCCCCTGCACTAGCAGGAGAACGGCAAAGAAAAAAAAAACACGGTCCAGACGGTAGGTAGGGGGAGGACTGACTGGTAGGCGGGGGGGGGGGGATGGGGGATACAGTGGTAACTCTTATGCGTGTGTGTGTGTGTGTCTTCAAGTACACACGATCTGAAGCTTAATGTTCGTTCAGTTACTCTACCGTACACACACGCACACATACACACATAGACAGTGTCAACTGTAAAATACGTAGAGGGGCCAAACCTTCGTTTAAATAACCTCTCGGTGAACATTTTCTTTCTCAGTAAAAGTATCTACGACGACGAAACCGTTGCCTTCGAAAACACTATTACGATGGCAGTGTGTACGTACGAAACAGTGACATTCGTTGGTGCGCCGTTTCAATACTTTTCTTAACGTGTTGTCTGTCCTGAAATGTGTACACTGTCTGCAGAGCTGTGTGTGTGTCATTGACTACTTACACCACATGGGAGTTGGCTTGCGATTGTCATTCCAGACAACATTGTTTGGAACCAAGACGGAAATAAAAAAAAAGAACATTCTTTTTTAATTAACTTTCAATACATTGTTGAACTAAGTGAACTAGTTGTGATAGTTTGGTTTTTTTTCAAAGTTTGCAATGCCATCGTTTTAATTAAAGTATTCATAACAAAAGATGGAATAAACATGAAGACGATCCTACATTTTTGGATTGGGTATAATCACAGCAGGTAAGAAATAGTGTGTTAACTATGTACATGTATCAAAACAATCATATGACCCCCCCATCTACTTTGCCTAGCCCCAGAGTCGGATCTAGCTAGCCCCAGAGTCGGATCTAGCTAGTCCCAGAGTCGGATCTAGCTAGACCCAGAGTCGGATCTAGCTAGTCCCAGAATCGGATCTAGCTATTGTGGTGCCTCGTCGAATTACATTATAGACCCCCCTCCTCTTCCGAACTTGAAAAAGTGCAAGAACATCTAACACTTGTAACAGCGCTCTTTCGAAGCCCTTTCCTTGTTCGGCGCCCTGTGTGGCAATACCCAACCTAGCCCCATTCTGTTTTTAGTCTTCGATGAGTTTTTAGTCGGTCGGCTTTTCCTATTACCTATTACTTTAGCTCACCTTTGCCGTCAAATAAATTCGGATTGCGGCCCTCACTGACTTCGTGCACGACCAACCCTAAATAAAGGCCGTCTATAAGCCCCACATAAAATGTAAAGTCAAAACTCATCTGCGCCCTGTTGCTTTCTTTTGTTTACACCATTAGATATACCGTGTTTTTGGGAGTCTGTTTGACTTGACACACCTCTGTTGCTTGTCTCTTTCTCTTCCGTTTAAACAAATTATTGACAGACATTATAAAATGATCACCACAGATGGTCACGTTTATGCCAGGCGCAGGGAGGGGGTGGGGTGGTCACGCATGAGTTCCGCCAGGGCCGCTGGTACTCATTATTTGGACCCATGAAGTCTAGTGCCCCCACCCCCACCCCGCCAACCCTTCATGTTTTGAAAAAAATATAACTCCATTTTTCTTATACTGATGTGTCACTAACAATTTGGAAGTCCTTCCAGAAATGTCTAGGGGTTGGGTGGGGGGGGGGGGGCATCTAAAACACTTTTAAAACCAACCATTTGATTTAACCATCTCACGGAATACGCCAGCACAAACTGTGACGGTTTGAATGCTCCTGCACTAGTGTGTACTGTTTGTACTATGTACTCTGTCAATTTATCACAGATCAGCCCAACTTTACACATGAATGACTTAAACGGTTGGGATTTCCATAGATAACTGTTTTCTAGACCTTTCCAGTGTTTGACTTGAACCGAAACATCAAAAAGTTGAAATCAGTGCATCCAGAGTGTAGCGGAGACTTGAAGAAGTGGGTGTGGCTCACTAGGGTATTGGCCTACGTGGTGTGTCAATGGTGTGGCTCATTTAGTGAGGTACACTTGTTGTGTCAATGTGTGTGGCTCATTTAATGAGGTACACTTGTGTCAGTGGTGTGGCTCATTTAATGAGGTATACTTGTTGTGTCAGTGGTGTGGCTCATTTAGTGAGGTACACTTGTTGTGTCAGTGGTGTGGCTCATTTAGTGAGGTACACTAGTTGTGTCAATGTGTGTGGCTCATTTAATGAGGTATACTTGTTGTGTCAATGGTGTGGCTCATTTAATGAGGTACACTTGTTGTGTCAGTGGTGTGGCTCATTTAATGAGGTACACTTGTTGTGTCAATGTGTGTGGCTCATTTAATGAGGTATACTTGTTGTGTTAATGGTGTGGCTCATTTAATGAGGTACACTTGTTGTGTCAGTGGTGTGGCTCATTTAGTGAGGTATACTTGTTGTGTCAATGTGTTTGGCTCATTTAATGAGGTATACTTGTTGTGTCAATGTGTGTGGCTCATTTAATGAGGTACACTTGTTGTGTCAATGTGTGTGGCTCATTTAATGAGGTATAATTGTTGTGTCAGTGGTGCGGCTCATTTAATGAGGTACACTTGTTGTGTCAATGGTGTGGCTCATTTAGTGAGGTACAATTGTTGTGTCAATGTGTGTGGCTCATTTAATGAGGTATACTTGTTGTGTCAGTGGTGTGGCTTATTTAGTGAGGTATACTTGTTGTGTCAATGGTGTGGCTCATTTAGTGAGGTACACTTGTTGTGTTAATGGTGTGGCTCATTTAATGAGGTATAATTGTTGTGTTAATGGTGTGGCTCATTTAATGAGGTACACTTGTTGTGTCAGTGGTGTGGCTCATTTAGTGAGGTATACTTGTTGTGTCAGTGGTGTGGCTCATTTAATGAGGTACACTTGTTGTGTCAGTGTGTGTGGCTCATTTAATGAGGTATAATTGTTGTGTCAGTGGTGTGGCTCATTTGATGAGGTACACTTGTTGTATCAATGGTGTGGCTCATTTAATGAGGTATAATTGTTGTGTCAGTGGTGTGGCTCATTTAATGAGGTACACGTGTTGTGTCAATGTTTGTGGCTCATTTAATGAGGTACACTTGTTGTGTCAGTGGTGTGGCTCATTTAATGAGGTATACTTGTTGTGTCAGTGGTGTGGCTCATTTAGTGAGGTACACTTGTTGTGTCAATGTGTGTGGCTCATTTAATGAGGTACACGTGTTGTGTCAATGTTTGTGGCTCATTTAATGAGGTACACTTGTTGTGTCAGTGGTGTGGCTCATTTAATGAGGTACACTTGTTGTGTCAATGGTGTGTCTCATTTAGTGAGGTACACTTGTTGTGTCAATGGTGTGTCTCATTTAATGAGGTATACTTGTTGTGTCAGTGGTGTGGCTCATTTAATGAGGTATAATTGTTGTGTCAGTGGTGTTGTTCATTTAGTGAGGTATAATTTATTTAATGTTGGTGTGGTTCAGCGATTTAAGATTATCCAGGTCTATTATTTGATAGCATTTTACTATATATAGATTTCTTGAAAATATACCTAGTTTAAATATATCTGAGTTTGAAAACGTCCAGATTGGCAGCCCTTGCCATTAAGTCAATGAGATCTGCAGCCCAATTATGTAAGAGCCGCGCGTTAAAAAAACAAGCAATTTAAGTCTTTTCCGTTTGGGGCAAAGGAGATTTTAGAGCTTTTTCGGTTACGCCGGACGAAATCCGTATTTTTTTTCCGGGTGACAGCCATAGATTTTGCTGAATTTCGATAAATAGAGAGGGAAGTAATTATGTTGAATAACTGTTACAAAAATAAATAATGATTACGCCCCTTTGATTAGCTTTTATTATTTATATTTAAAATATAAGCAAAAACGGTACTTAAAACGCCCCTTTTTTCGGCCCTCAGAGGTCAGATCGCGAAATGGACTTTTTATGTACTTTTGGCAGGCAAAGACCTACAAAACGATAAATACATCATGGGTCTAGGACTTATGGTTGCTGAGATATAGGGCGCTCCTTTATTAATATAGCTTATATAGTAAAAAACGGTACTTAAAACGCCCCCTTTTCCGGGTGATGACGGACAGACAGACAGACAAAACTGGGACAATAGAGCATTTTTTTTCGAAAATGCTCTAAAAATATTTGGCAATAATTAGGTTAACAAAAGTAACTTAAAATATAACAAAAAAAATCATAAGGTATTGAGCGAAATTTGAACATAGACCCTCATCATGGGCGCAACCGATGTACGGGTCGTGCTGGTCCGGACCCTACCAAAAATCAAGCCACTGGTATTCGACCCTACCAAAATCTGGGGGCTAGACATACACATTTTCATCTTACCTAATATTTTGGACCCTACCAACTTCAACATACTGGCTGCGCCCCTGAACCTCATGTGGCTCTAAGAGCCACGTCGACCAAAATATGTGCAATGTGGTATCCTTATGATATGTACTATGTGGCATTTGTAGAAAACCCATCGCGGACAAAAACAAGCAATTAAGCCTGTTCCATTCTGGACACAGGACGTGTTAGCGCATTTTCATGTTATGTATCAGTACGTTTGTTAGCTTTCAGTAAATATTTGTAAATTTTGGAAATGTTTATAAATTCAATTGTGTAATGCATATATCTGTAAAAAAAATATTATAAAGACGTTTCTTTATATTTGAAAAAAAAAATATTTTCTCTTAAATCTAACTACAAGTGGCTTGTGGTTACTGAAATAGGACTCATAATTGAAAACATTCGAAATTGTAGTCATTTAATCGTCCGAAAACTCCGTCAATTGTTGCATAGCTCTGATACTTTTAATTAAACTCAGAACACAAGCTTACTATTTCATTTGATGAGTTTCTTAATAAATCTTGGTGAAACTACGTGCTGCAGTATTTCGCACCAAATGAAAGGGTTATTGAACGTACAAGGTGTATATATAATATATAAGCCCCTTAGGAGCCCTGAAGCCCGGCCCTCAGAGGTCCTATCGCGAAATGAACTTTTGATGTACACATGGCAGGCCAAGACCTACAAAATGATATATACATCATGGGTCTAGGACTTATGGTTGCTGAGATATAGGGCGGTCCATTATTAATATAGCTTATATAGTAAAAAAAACGGTACTTTATAAGCCCCCTTTTACGGCCCTCAGAGGTCAGATCGCGAAATGAACTTTTGCTGCACACATGGCAGGCTAAGACCTACAAAATGATATATACATCATGGGTCTAGGACTTATTGTTGTTGAGATCTAGGGTGATGACGGACAGACAGACAGTCAAAACGGGGACAGTAGAGCATTTTTTTTTCGAAAATGCTCTTAAAAACTATTTTAAATATATAATGTTATATTTAAGTCAGGTGGTGAAAAAAAGTTATATCCATAACATTTAAGTGGGGTTTTCTTAAACAAAGAATTATAATATGATAAAGTATGTCACTTTATTTTGAATGTGTGTCTTTTTGTATGGGACGGATGGCCGAGTGGTGTAGATACTCGACTGTCAACCTGAGAAATTTAGTGCAAAGTCGTCACACAAGCCCACCCAGCTTTAAAATGGGTACCTGACCTTAAGTTGGGGAAATATATGCGGCTGGGCGTTGTGCTAACCACACAATCCCTTCATATGCCGAGGTTATGGAAACAGATGAATTCTACACTTCATCTGCCCCGAAGGCCCGTTAGAGCCACGAAGGGAAAGTTTACTTTTTACTTATGTCTTTTTGGTAAGATAATTTTACAATATACTAAAGTGATCATACATAAAGTATGTAATGACTTCATGTCATGTATTATGTCAGTCATTAGACAAAAATAGTTACAATATAAAAGTTCGTTGTGTATTCTTCAATAACACAAATAAGTGATTTAAATATTTGTGTGTGTGTGCGTGGGGTGTTGTTCCACACATTGGGGGCAATGTGGGCGCTTCCTACTCTGGCAGTATCGATACTTTATTTAATGTGTACGTGTTGTTGTTATTGTTGATTTGCTGAATTCCAAAATTTACTACAAAAAAAAAAACAAACAACACCTGCCTATATTTGAGGAGGAGGGGGGGGGTGGGGGTAAACCTCATCACGTAACTTTACTAGGGATTTTTTTTTGTTAAGTAGCCACACGATGTAGTTGAAAGTCACGTGACATTGATCTTCTTTAGGCGCCGTAGAGGTGTGTGGCAACTTGGTTCGCATTCATCGTGATACATGCACACACACACACACCTTGTTGGTGTCTGACCCCCTATTGCCCCCCCCCCCAGGGGAAGGGGTTGGTGGGGGGGGGCAGGGCTGTATAGTGTGTTGTCTCAACACATGTACTGGTTGAATGACGTAACCCATTCGACACACGCGACGGTGAAAACTTCCTCTTGTCAGTAGTGAGAGCGTGCTGACAGTTTATCTGGGGACACAGGAATCGAATTACTGGGTTAGTTGTATGTGTAGTAGTGTGGGTAGGTATATGTGTGTGTGTATGTTTTCTTGTGTCTGTGTTATGTAGTGTGTGTTTGAATTAATATGTGTGTATGTTTTATGAATGTATATATAAGTATGTACTATATTGTGTATTTTTGTTGTGTATTTCTTGGATGTATTGTCTGTTATTAATGTATAATTTTGTCCTAGTAGCGTGTTTACGTGACGATATGTGTGTAGTGTGTGTTTGTGCATATTTTCGCTTGTATTTGACTGTGTGTGTGTGGGGGCAGTGTTTTTGTTTGCCTGTGTCGGGACCATCCCATCTTTTACCACACGAGCATGGTGGACACTTGCATGGGGGCCCCTAGACACAAACGTGGCGTGCAGTTTGATCATCATGATGAATAATCACACCAACACGGCGTGTAGTTTGATCATCGCGATGAATAATGACACCAACATGGCGTATAGTTTGATCATCGCGATGAATAATGACACCAACATGGCGTATAGTTTGATTATCGCGATGAATAATGACAGCACCATGGCGTGTAGTTTGATCATCGTGATGAAAAACAACTTAGTGATCGGTTACATATTTAAACACTACACGTTCATCTACAATCTGACCTTTCATCTCTGTACTAGTAAGTTTATACATTATTCAAACATTTGTTAATGATTAGAAATATTTATAACCAGGGCTCGATTTACCGCCTGGGATGCCGGGACTGAAAAATGTCGTCCCCGGCTCTGCTTTAGCTAATATATCCCAGCCGTGGATGAAATCATAGACATTTATCCCCGGCCCTACATATTTTTTTTTCATCCCCCGGCACTGGTTTTTTCTTAAATCGAGCACTGTTTATAACCAACAAACAACACCACACTGTCGTTCTGTCAGCACAAAAGCTCTTCTTTTTGGCCGGACATATTCTAATCGTGTTATATTCTGTTGAACAGTTTAGTACACTTTATTTCAATATATGTATTATGTACATGTTATACCGTTACATGTATTCTTGTTACGCAAGATAGTGCATTTATGTTATTCCTGTATATATATATATATATATATATATATATATATATATATATATATATATATATATATATATATTGTTCTGCGTGTAAGTGCAAACAATCTATTTACACAGATTGGCGCAAATAATGGTGTTATATAAAAGGAAACTAAGCTGAAATAAGCACAAATACGGTACTGATTCCCAGTGCCTAGGGATTTGTCGGGCCGGGGTGGGGCTTGGCCTCTTTGAGGGCCCCTGCATTTTGACATTCGACACCATGACATTAGATAATGTACTTAATATTTAAGGGAAAAAAAATTTTGGAGGCCCTCCTCAAGCTAGGGCCCGGGGGGGGACTTTCGAATTTGGACCCCCTCCTCCCACCCTAGGTAAGCCTCTGCACTGATTCCCATAATTTGACAATTGCTTTATAACATCTAGTGAATAATTTTAGAAATCATAAATGGTATTATTGTTTCACCTTATTGGTTTCTTTTCGTCTTTTTTATTTATCATGTCACATAAGCGGCTTTTGATGTCTGATACGATAGATACCAGTCGGATACTTAGGCCAACAATCTCATCTCAAGTTACATCTCATAAGGGGAGATAACACCCCACAGGCGAAACCGTCGTGTTGACCTCCCCTTGGGTTGATTTGGTGCACAATCCGACAACCTTCTTTATATTTGTGTCTGGTTTGGAACGGGGACGTGTTATTATGTTCTTATTTTTTTGGTGTGCGGAGGGGTGGGGGAAGAGGGGTTTCTAATGCAGAGCTATATCTTGATGTCTCGATATCATTGCATAATGACTGTTATACCGGCCAAAATACGGAGTGAATATTATTAACGTTTTAATGTGTAATAATGACTGATGTCCGTATGTCATCATATGACTAACAATATCACACTGAACGTTCCACGGGCAATCGCATTGTTTGCCTATATTTAACGACATCCCAAAATCAGAACGACCAATGCAGTGATAAAAAGTGTAATATAGTGATAAAGCCTGAAGTAATGATGCCGTGCTAGGGCCCAAATGTTATTGTACATGTAGCGGTTATTGGCTCAATTTCTGGTATGAAAAGCCCTAATCAGCACAGAGAGATCTCGTTATATTAATAAAAGACATTGGTTCAAAACTTTTTTGAAAAAAATTACTTTATATTTTTACCAGATTACTTGAAACAAGGTTTTCTAATAACGTGACAAGCGGAATAATAATTTTTTTTTATGTTTAATATTTTTTTATAATTTTTAGCGCATTTTCCAGAAGTCGAATGCGCTATTGTTTCCGTTTTGTCTGTCTGTCATCACCCTATATCTCAGCAACCATAAGTCCTAGACCCATGATGTATATACTTTTCTTTTGTAGGACTTGGCCTGCCATTCCTGAATCAACAGTCCATTTCGCGATATGACCTATTGTAGTGGCAGTTCGACCTCCTGGAAGTGCAATATGACTTCATTTTCCATGCTAATATTTTTTTATTTCACTAAAGTGTTCAGAATTCAAGCAGAAAATTCTAACTACTGATCAAACTTATTGTTTCGAATAAAATTAATAAAAAAATTTAATATTCAGATTAAAAAAAAATTCTACCGGATAAAACTGGCTCCAAGAACATCACTACATACGTACTGATACATAACACGAAAATGCGCTAACACGTCCTGTGTCCAGAATGGAACAGGCTTAAGATGCTGGTTTATTTAGAAGAGATTTTTTGTGTGCACCTGTAATGACTGATAATTAGTGGGGGGGGGGGGATACAGAGCCAGAGCAATTATTTGGCAAAGGATTAATAGTCAGCTCCACAGAGTTCCCCCCCCCCCCGACAAAGCACCCACGCCCTAGGCCTGTACAAGTTCATGTCATATCGGCAGATATAAATTGATTGTTTTTTGCATCCTAAATTATTATTCATTATTCAGACAAAATAAATATTAAAAAAATCACAGGAATGTAATGTATTCATACACCTGCCCCTACACATACTCGCACGTTTAGTTGCCACCGGAAACGTAAAAACGTCTGCTTAGGGCTTTCCCGCCCCCCCCCCCCCAATAACAACACAACTCTAGTGCATTGAATACAAAAAAATAATCTCATATGGCAGACATTCTATTTCTCAACTCTCTGGTTAATGGAAATGAAACCTGCCATAGTCTTCCAGTATGTTAGATATCATTTTTTTAGAGCACTTAAAACAAACATCATCCATATCTACTTGTCAATCTGCCACCCGACTAGTTCACAAGTCTGCTTTAATCACCTAGTTACTCCTGCCATTTTTATTTAGATTTTTATTAGGCTATTCTGATAAGCCTTTGGGCATGAACATTAACAAAGATAAAAATAATGTTTGACATTCCTGTGATCATTTGTTTAGGGGGTTAAAAAAAATCAATGCTGCTCGTTTGTAAAAGAAGAATAGCTTTTATTATTATTATTTTTTTAATGTAGCATTTTAAAATATATTGACCTTTTCGACAAAGAACAATCATATGTGCTTATGTGTGTTATCTTTTTAAGGTTTTGTATGTATGGTTTTCCTGTCTTGCTAAAATAAACTTATGAGGCCCTTTAATAAAAAAAAAATGAGCTTCCTACTGTCCTAGTTACAGATGTCTCATGAACTGAGAAATTAAAAGCTCATTACATGTATAAAAAGCTAATCTCATGGAATCACAAACTAGTCGACTCTTGCCCCCCCCCCCCGTCAACCCCCCCCCTCCCCATCAGATCTGTTGCTTTGGAGCCCCAATAGGTACTTATGCTCTCAAAAATTTCATACTCTATGTCTATGGACCCCCAAACTTTAAGAAGAATTCTTCATGGAAATTATATGAGTATTGACTTTGTCTACATACATCTATGTAAATGTAAAATAAATCACTAAAATTAAAAATGGAAAAAAAAAAGACTTTATAGAAGGGACTAAATGGTGTGCAGAAATTTGGCGCCAATTATATAAAAAAGGATTTTTATTAATACTGTTATTTTATTTGAATTAATTAGTATTCCTACACACACATGACTATTGTTTCTGGGCTCAGCAAACCAATCATGCTGGTAATTATAAATATCAACTGAAAAACACCTCTCTCTTGTCCCATTAGTCGTTTTATTGGTGTATAAATGTGATTAGTTCTTGTTGACTATGTATGATTGAAAGTTTTTGAAACACTTGAGAACAAAGGCATCAAAATTTTATAATTAGTGTTTATATTTCTGTTTTTATGTTTCCCTTGATATATAAATCATAGATGTCATAAAAAACACAGCTGGAAAATGAAGGAAGAACAGAGGACAGCAGCTTTATCACTTTACAAAACTTACAAATGAGAATAAACATTTTGGCAGGTGATTTAGCACATCTTTTTTTGTAGTTTCATTTAAATAGAGAGTATTAAAATGCTTATTTTAAATATACTGGTAAATGTTAACTAAACATTCACATTTAAAACATTGGGGAAAAAACTGGTAAATGTTAATTAAACATTCACATTTAATACATTGGGAAAATGATCTACAGTTTACCTTTCCCATTATAACATCATCTTGTCAAAGTCCTATATCTATTTTGTGATGTGATTAAGTTTATTTGACAGCACTGACTAACACATTTATTCATTCATGCAAAAAAGGAAGCATGTCCATTATAGGTTCATCATTTATTAGAACACAACACTAACATATAATAGCAATAATATTAATAACTAATGAGAAACCATACAGCAGCCTCTATATAACATAACTTCAACAATAGCATTTAAAATACCTCTTTCTCTCATAACTGTCTCTCCAAAAAAATACTGAACTCTCCCATGTTTAACCTCTTTGCAACATTCTGGTTATTTTACTCCCCCCACCCTCACAAACCCATGCTTCACTTGAATATGGATGAAATACTCTATAGAATTTTATTGACTCCACACAGTTACATATTTTTTAAATATTGTGTAGCATTCTTATGATAAACACTTTTTTGCATCTGACCCCCACACACTGCATC
Organism: Bulinus truncatus; assembly: GCA_021962125.1. Taxonomy (NCBI): domain Eukaryota; kingdom Metazoa; phylum Mollusca; class Gastropoda; family Planorbidae; genus Bulinus; species Bulinus truncatus. The sequence continues at coordinate 9,130,615 of JAGDYQ010000014.1, read as the reverse complement.
AGACACACATCACCTGTGCATGATACCTCCCTCTAACTAGCCGAAATTCCCATATCCACCCTTATTTATAGAAAAATTACCAATTAAAATTTTTTTTTTATTTACATTATAGAACAGACAGCATCTACATCCACCCATCCATTTATAAAAGATCATAACAAAAATTAAATTCCCACACCCGCTCCACCCACTCTCATGTAGTGTTGTTTTCGTTGACGAAAACTTAAACTAAAACCTTCGTTGACGAAAATGTTGACTTTTAGTCAACGAGAACTAAAACTAAAATTAGAAGCAAGACTAAAACTAGACGAAAACTAAAATTATTACAGAAAAAACGAAATAAAAACTGAAACTAAAATATGACCTGGGACTAAAACAACACTACTCTCATGTGTAATATAATAATACCAGTCCCTATTGACAATATATAGAATATTATAAAAATGGAAAAAATATATATAATCAAAATGATTCAAAGCAAAGATAATTTTTTTTTTTGAATTTTCTCTAAAAAACAACACATTAAATGAATTTAAAAATCAACTATGCCAGAAAAATTGCTGCAATTTAAAAAAATGAAGGCCTGTAAGAAATTTTTTTTTTCTGATGCTACATTAAGTTCAGAATCAGCATAATATTCAAGAGGTTAGAACAAATAGAGAAGGCCCCAGCAATTTGGAGTGATGATCTAACTTAAAGAAAATATTTGTAACTGGTTTTTTTATTCAGGAAAAAGGAAAAATTAAATGCAAATAAAGTTGTTTATGAATTTGGTGGAAATGAAAAGGTTACAAGGAAAATAACTTCAAACCAACTTAAAACTTGAAAAAAAAATTAATCCTAAAACTTTTAAAAATAAACTTTGATATATATTTTTTTCTTTTGTAATTTTTTTTGTTAGGCAGCTGAGTCAAGATGATGTGCCTTAGCATTGAAGACTCAAAATGAAGAAAGGAAAATGGACCAATTTCAAGACAACAAAAGCCAAAAAAATAACATTCTGGCCAATACTGCCATTGGTCTGTCTGATGCTTCTTTCTCCTCTAGTTGCATTTTTGGGTCATGCTAATGCAGAAACATGTATAGTTAACAGTAAAGGTAATAATTTTTTTTTCACTTCTATCTATCAAAAGTAATTCCTCTATCACATTATCTGACTCAATAATTTTTTTCTTATTTTTTAAATCTCTGAATTATATTTTACTCATACAATATTACCTTGTGTTATGAACCTAATTCATTCTAGAACTTAGTTCCTAACTCAAAATGTTCAAAACCTGAAATCAGTAAAACAGTCTGTTTCTAGTTGACAGTCATTCTTTTTTTACTAGCATTCCTCCAATTCCTAAATAATAACACATGTACTTCACATATGAAGAAAACAACTAAATAAATCAAAAGTAACATAATAAAATGACTTTATCTTTCTTAACTAGAAAATAATCATCAGAATTAGTCACTTTTTTTTTGCTATTCTGAATCATTAGTATCAAGATTTTCCTCTTGCTGTTTCTTTATGCATCAAGAAATGCATAAGGGAAATTTGTCACTTTTTTGCTGGACAATCTTTCTGGAGTGGGCCATAGCTTTATCACTCATCAAATTTGTTGCCTTTTTAGCAACCAGTTTGTTTGGATGATGTTCACAATGAAGTTTTTGATGTCTGCCCATTTGCTGCCAATTTCCTTATGTCTGGCAGATGAAATGGTCAATGGCTCCCCATCATCAGACAAGCACATGCTAACCTAGGCTACTTGGTTAGCGCTAATAAATGTTGGTACTGTGTGGTCTTCATTTGTATTGAATGCAATTGTTTGTTTTCAACATTAAACCTTGTCTTTCTATCACCTTTGTTCAAAACCCTAGGCACTGTTCATTACCCGAGTTTTTTCAATTGTTTGTAACCTGAATTGTTCATGACCTGATGTTTATGTAACCCAAGGTACCACTGTATTTACTTTTTTATTGGCATTTGTTAATCTTTTTTTTTTTTTTTTGTATCATGATATCACTATCATCAACAAATTTACTTATGTAAATAATTTTTAGATAACTATCCACAACAAGTCCATTACTTCTTCTATGAGGATCAAGACCTGCCTATTATCATTGAGGACAGTAATCGTCTGTCTCATCGTATAACTAACAGAATACTCAAAATACTTCTTGAGGTCAGTGAAACTAATACTCATAAAGGAAATTATTTCATTTATGATTTATTATTTGAATTTATGTAAAAAGTGATATAATTGACAAATTTCAAATACCAAGCAGTTTTTAGTCTCATTTATCATTAGTATTTTTTAAACTTATTTCATCATCAAAGTCAATAGCAGGCTATCAACATGTGAAGATAGATCATTGTTACTTTTATGATAACCACAACATAACAGCTCTGTTAGATAGAGTCTCAGGCAAAACCATTTCTAAGTAAGTTCATTCAGCTGTTTTATTAGTTTAATGATCTTAATTTCGAGAGGCTAAAAAAAGTTAAGAAAATGACATCAGTTTTTTCACATGAAGCTATTATAACTATAATTGATTATTGTTGTTTTTTGTTTAAGATAATCAATCTTTGTAAAAATTAATTTGTGTAACTAGGTATTTTAGCTAGTTGTGGACTGATAATGACTGATATCCCATAAATAATAGTTTAAATATCACAGGCAACATCAAAAATGGATACATTTCTGAAAAAAAAAATCTCGTTTCAGTGTATTTCACTGCAAAAAGGAATTTTGCTAAAACCATTTTTGGGTGCTCTGTAAATTAAATTGAACACATTCTTACAACAGCCTAAAATTGTCATGGCCTTATACAGCATTAATGGTTCAAATATTGTGCTGCTCCTAATTAAAAAAAAAACGATCTTTTGTTTTGTTTGTATGTTTTTTTGTTGTTTTTTTTTGTAAATGCTTAATCAATTAAATTTAAAGCATATATGTAAAATTTTTTTCTTTATTTATTTTAATATCTGACCAGTTTCTGTAAGTTACTTAAAAACATTTTTTTACAACATTTTAAAACTTTGTTTCAAGAGACTAATGATGTGAAGAGATATTTATTACCTAGTTAAAGTTATAACTATAAAAATAGTACAAATTATTTGTTTTTTCTTTTCTTGTAGACACTGCCAGCCACCAACAGTCAACATCAATGATATTCCAGCTACCATGGTTAATCTTGAGGCCTGGATGGTGGCTGGTTTTGACAAGGGACCTTGGGTAAATACAGGTCAGCTTGTGGATGCAGGACCATTGGGACCTCAAGGAAGGTAAGTAAAAATAAATCCCCTTTAGAGATCATTAGGAAATTAAATCTTTATTTAATGATGATTGCTTTTAATTATAGTCTATTATTTCGCACAAGTGATAGACATTTGGGATTTTAATATTTTTAAACAAAGTAACCTCTTTCAACACACTGTTATCCTTTAATTAAGATAATCTTACAACGATTGACATGTTATCTATGTTATTATGAACCTTATCTTAGAACATTGAGATATTGTTGAGTATCCTAAAGATAATTTAACTTATTATTCCTAGAGTATTTTATCTTTAGATAACTTTCTTCTCTATAACTGATTCCTGCTACTTTTTTTAAAAAAAAAAACATCTTTTATTAAAATAATTGTGGTGCACCCCCCCCCCCTCTTTCCTTTTTTTAAACTTAATATTTTATTTCTTACCAAAAGAAAACCGTTTATTAATAAAATAATATTTATTTTTAATTAAATATTTTAGTTTTTATCAGACAGTTTTTTTTCTTCAATTATTCATTATTTTAATGATTTTTAACTTGTTGTTTTTATCAGAATGGGCTGGTTTTTACCAAAATTTATTGTTGACAAAGTATGGGAAAATGAAAGAAAAGTTCTGGATAATTGGAAGGCATTCAGTACCAAACTTGCCAGGAATTTCTCATGGTGGGGTAAAAAAGAGCTAGAAGACATCAGTCCAGACTACCAACTTGATGCTTATAAGAGTCCGAAATGTGCAGATATTAAAGGGAAACGTCCACACTGTGCCACATTATTTGCTGCCAACAGAGGTTTGAATTGTTCGATATTTGTTCTCTTTGTAATATGATCATGATTTTTAAATTTAGTCCATTTAGTTTTTATAGTGCTCATGATACATGTACCCTGTATAGTGTAACATCCAGTTATATGAAGTTATTCTTCATCTTTATACTTGCCTAAGTTGTACATTTAAAAATTTTAGTCATAGCGATATTTTAAAATTTGTATATCACTGAAAACCAGTCAAAGTATTTAGTTATTAACTTTATTTATTTCTAGGTGTTGATGCTGGTGTGCTAGAATCACAGATCAAAGCTCTGGATATTTATGTTGATATTGTTTGGCTTGATGATAAACTGCAGAAATTTGTCTTGGAGCAGCTCAACAAGAGTCAGCCAGTGCTATTCTTCAACTGGCATCCAGATACTTTGATAGCATCTGGTCAGTTTACAAGAGTTAACTTCCCTGAAACTCATGCATCTCACAAAAATGTAAGTATGGGAATTGTATTTAAAAAAAAAAAAAATCTTATTTTTATTTACAGTTTACTTTTTTTAGGATGTTGAAAAAAAATATTTTTCAATCTTTTAAAATCATGATGTATAGAACATAAAAGTTAATAGTGTTGATCTTTGATTGGAAAATATTTAATTAGTCTACATTATATTTCTAGAATTTTTTTTTTGTATTGTATTAATCATGTTTTAAACCATTCATAATGTTTTTTCAAATGTCTTACTACACATTTGACTATTTAAGCAAGAACTAAAAATCAGTATATAAACATAAAAAGTATTTCACATGAAGAAAATTAAACTATTCTTAAGATGTTATTGCTAACTGTAACGTTAGGTTTTATGTAACATTATGTGGTTAGGTTTTATGTAATGTTATGTTTCTATTATATTGTTATGGTTTAGTGTAGTGCTGATATTCTTTCTTTGGTTCACTTGAGGTAGCTTAAGAGACAGTAGTGCTCCTCCTTGACACCTCAGACAAAGGCTAATGTCTTTTGGATCTAACTTCCCTATCTGGGTCACTGGAAATTTTATAGACTCTGACTTGTACTGTTAACCTTACTCTACCAAAAAAAGATCTAACCCTGAACTTATATTAACAAAAAATGTATAAATGTGGCCCTGGCCTTATGAACTTTCAAACTTTGACTAACTAACTGAAATTTACCAACTTATCAGTGGTTCTAAAGTTGTAGGGATATACCTAAAGCTATTGTTATACTAATATTATTTTGTCTTTTGTGTACTTCAGGAACCAATAGACTGTGATTTTCCTGTCAACCAGCTAACCAAAGTCCTGTGGGGTCCACTGAAGTCAGCCACCCCTGAAGCATATCATATTATTTCAAAAATGAGTTTTTCAGACATGGAGTATGATCAACTGATAACCCAACACCCACAATATTCAGCCAGTCAATTAGCTTGCCACTGGATCAATAACAATTTTGATAAATGGAACAAGTGGTTGCCAGATAGTCTTAAAGAAAAGCCAAAAATTTACTTGGGTGGACTTTTTCCCCTTTCAGGCAAAACCTGGTCCCAGCCAGGGCTTGTTGAAGGTATTCAAGATATTTTATTAGCTTAGAGATTTACTTTAAATTTAAATTAATAACTGACTTAGATAAGCAGGTTGAATTCTGAACAATTTTTTTAGCATCAGATCTTGACCGCTACTTCATAATACAAATAAAATCCAAGCTGCATAATATCCTGCATGCTGACTCAGCTAATGCCCACAATACTATTAATAAATTAGCAATGCTCCATAACTCACTGCTTTTAAAGATTTTTTATTTACTTGCTATCCAGTTCATAAACTGAGTTTTGGAATGGCTTAATGTTTATAAACCTAATTCCATTTGTATATTATTTGGCCAATCATTTACTAATGTGTTTTAATATTTTTAGATTCTATTTCCGTTTTTTTTAAGCATGCACTCTTTGGTTTAATATATTGTTCAAGGAGAGTTCGATGGTGAAAACATGGACTTTTTTTTTTATTATTTATAGGTGCAAAATTGGCTATAGAGCTAGTTAACAAGGATCCAAACACTTTACCTAACCATACATTGGAAATGGTGGTATTTGATACCAAGTGTGAATATGACGTAGCGATGAATCATTTTATAACACTTGCTCAAAGAAGATCCCCACCTATAGCTGGTATCTTAGGTGACTAAATAACATCTCACATTCTTTTTTCATTACTTTTCAACTTTTTATCAATAACAAGTCCTTTAGCTTTTATCTAACATTAATTAAATACAATAAAAAAGTGTTATTATTAAACTGATTTTCTCAAAATCATTTGTTTTTAGAGCTATTAATATATGAATTACAGAAACAAAATATTCATTAACATTTTTGCTAATTAAGCTCTTTAAAAAATTAGCTTGATCAATATCTACTTGTGGTGAAGTAAATAAATAATACTTTTTATTTTACATCTATTACCAATTGCACTTCCATTATCAAAATATTTCAACATGTATACAGGTACAGGATGCTCTGATCCTGCTGAAAGAATTGCCGCCCTCTCAAAACATTTTCATATCATGATGATCAGCTATGGAGCTGAAGCTCAGGCATTGTCAGATCGTGAGAAGTATCCATATTTCTTCCGCACAGTTCCACCAGTACAATTATATTTGTAAGTATTTCTCTCTTGGTTACATCTAAGCTCATAATTTGTTTCTTATTATACTGCACAGATATTTATCATAAGTTATCTAAATGAATTTTATATATAAATATATATATTTTTTATTAGACAAATCTACCCACATCTTTTCAAACTACTTTCGAAACAACTTGGATCCAAAATGGTGGGAGCTATTGCTGAAAGTGGTCAAGAGTTACCAGAATACCACATGACTTTACAAGAGAAACTTATTTCTGATGGTTTTACTTTGGTAGTTAAACGAAAATCATTAAATGACAGCCAGTCTCCAGATATAGCACAGGTGACCTCTTTATAATATAGATAATTTTTCATCTAACAATGAGAAAAAATAAGTTGGCTACAAAATAATGTTAGAATTCAGCTATTTTTAATAAACATCATTGCAAATTTCAACATGCTAATCATTTCAATTTATATTTTTATGATTTTTTCTTTAAAATTGTTAACAGTTTAACTTTTTTTTTAATATCTGTTTGTATTTTTTTAAAGATTTTAAAGGAATTCAAAACTTCAAATGTAAGAATTATAATAGCTGATGTTTTTAGCCATGTAGCAAGAAAAATATTTTGTGAGGCTTACAAACAGGTATATATTTATTAATGTTATCATCATAAAATACTTAAAGTGAACATTATGTACATACATGTAAGCATTTGTTTTGAGATAAATTTATCTTCAAAATTATTTTCCATAAAATAGTTTGTAAACGCTGATAATCAGTTTTTGACTTTTTTTTTGATTTCAAGAAAATGACAGCTTTTGAAGGATATGTTTGGTTATTACCATCATGGTATGCAAAAGATTGGAAAAATGTAGATTATTACAATGGGCAGCCTAATAATTATGAAGTTTACCCACACAGAGAAAATGTTCCATGTACAACATCAGAAGTGGAGCATGCTGCTGAAGGCCATATTGTTATGTCTAAATCTTTCCTAGCACCACCAGGTACAAGAGTGGTTGGAAACATAACAGTTGATGAATATAAAATGCAGTATGCCAAAAGATGTGGGACGGTAAGTTTTGGTTTGAAAATCAGTCCTAAAACGGATGTATTTTTCATGTTTAAAGGAAAATTTATCATTGAAGATAAATATTATATATCAGTTTCATCTGATTTTTTTTATTTTCTTTTTTTGACTGTAATTATTTTTTAAACAAAATAGAGTGTGATTCACATTGAATATAAATTGATGAAAAATTCTTAAGCAGATTATTTGTTCTTTGAGAATTAAGAAAAATTAACATACATTTTGTTAATGAAAGAATTGATCTAATTGACAGTCTGTAGAAAAGAGTGATTTTGCAAGTTTTGCATATGATGCTGTCTGGGTGTACGCAAAAAGTTTAGATTCCTTAGTAAAAGCTAATCGAGCTGCTTTAGAGACTATTCATACGTTTAAAACAGCAAGGTAACAGTTTTTTTAACACTATAACATCTTTTTAATTTATTTTCAAAAAATATTTGCTTATTTGCAATGATTAACTGTTTAACTATAATTCCATGAATAACTATATAATTAGCATTATATTTAACCAAATTAGTTTCATCTCATTAAATGTCTTAAGATTTATATTATCTTAAACATTTCTAGAGCTCTTCAGTCTGCTATTGCTGGAGTAAATTTCAGCGGAGTATCTGGATGGGTTAAATTTGAAGGCAGTGATCGGAATGGGGATCTTCTCATTTTACAAGAATTTACAAATGAGTCTATAATAGTTGGCAAGTACTCCACAGCTCTTCACACAAACACTAGTCCTACTTTGACAATAGACATTAAGAATATCAGATTGCTGTACACCTCACCTCAGGAAAATAAAGGTTATTGTAAGTAACACACTAGAAAGATTTGTTTCTTCTACTGTATAAATGAAACCAATAATTCTTTATACAATATTTTATACATATTTTAGATTTTAAAGCCTATGTAAATTTGAAAGACTTTAGAATCAATATAATAGAAAAAACAAGCAATTAAGCCTGTTCCATTCTGGACACAGGACGTGTTAGCGCATTTTCGTATTATGTATCAGTACTTATGCTATCTTTCAGTAAATATTTGTAAATTTTGGAAATGTTTACAAATTCAATTGTGTAATGCATATATCTGAAAAAAGATATTAAAAAGACGTTTCTTTATAATTGAAAACAAAATTATTTTCTCTTAAATCTAACTACAAGTGGTTTGTGGTCACTGAAATAGGACTCATAATTGAAACATTCGAAATTGTAGTCATTTAATCGTCCGAAAACTCCGTCAATTGTTGTTTGATAAATTGTTGTTGCCAATCTTGGTGAAAGTAGTTCAATTTTGAAGTACGGGAAGTAAGTCATGTTGAATAACTGTTACAAAAATAAATAATGATTACGCCTCTTTGATTAGCTTTTATTATTTATATTTAAAATATAAGCAAAACGGTACATAAAAAACTCTAATATTTTGGCCCTGAGAGGTCAAATCGCAAAATGGACTTTTGATGTACACTTGGCGGGCCAAGACCGACACAATGATATATACATCATGGGTCTAGGACTTATGGTTGCTGAGATATAGGGCGGTCCATTATTAATATAGCTTATATAGTAAAAAACGGTACTTTATAAGGCCCCTTTTACGGCCCTGAGAGGTCAGATCGCGAAATGGAAAAAGGTCATTTCTTGGCAGGCCAAGACCTACAAAATGATATATACATCATGGGTCTAGGACTTATGGTTGTTGAGATCTAGGGTGATGACGGACGGACGGACAGACGGACGGACAGACAGACAGACAGACAAAACGGGGACAAAAGAGCATTTTTTTTCGAAAATGCTCTAAAAATGAAATTTCTAACTAATATCTCATAAAATCATATTTGTTAATATTTGTATTCGATTTTGTAGATTTAAATTAAGGATGATTATTAAGAAATACGTTTTCCCATTATTGATCTTTTTTCAGCTACTGAAGATTGTATGATTGAGAGTTTTCGAGCACAACTAGGAGTCTCTTGCACTAGTGCTGTTATAATTATGACAGTTTTTATTTTTTTTGGATTCATCATTATTGCAATCATTATTCCAATAGCCATGAAATACAGGTATGTGAAAAAAATATAAATAGCATTTTTAGAGGTAAATGATGTCGTCAAAAAAGTAATGACAGTATATTATTGCAGCAGTGATAAACTTTAGACAAAGTTTTATTCAATATACATAAAAATTATGACAAAAACAGCAGCAAGTTTTATATATACTTGTACACTTGTGAAGTGTGTATTATGTAAATTAAGTTATTCATTAGTCTGGGATTTTGAAACCATTTAAAAATATATCAAATACAAAGTCTAAATACATGTATTTAGAAACTTATTATTTATTTACTTAAGTATTAGAGATATTTTTAATTACTATGTTAGCCCCTACATTTATATGTGCAATAGCTTTATATTTTGTGGTAAATAAAATTATTTTTTTAATCTTATTTTTGAAATTCTGATGACAACCATTGAACACTTTGTTTTTCTTACTTATAGGTGTGATGCAAAACTCAAAAAGTTCAAGGCAACTCATGAAAGAATCAAAGAGTTAGGACTTCTTAAAAAAGAGTTTTATCCCATTCTATCTGTTGATGACTGGGAAATTCCACGCAAAGATATTGTGCTCAACCGGGTTTTAGGCGAAGGAGCATTTGGTTTGTCTTTCTATCTATCCCAAAAGTTGAAAATCTATTGTAATTGACCCCCCCCCCCCAACCTCCCATATACTGTAAACTTCTTAAGATTTCATCCCTTAAAGTTCTCTGCTTAACACTTCTGATTTAAAATGAAAAAAAAAATCTTTAGTTTTGTATTTGCTCCTTTTTAGTATAAAATCAATTCCAAAAAGATATGTTTTATTTGAAAAACATAAATAGAATTTTGACAATTGTTTGCAGACTATGAACAGTTTAAAATGTAAACTGGAAAATTTAGCTTATGTAATTCTCTAATTCCATTTAATCTTCTAAATTGAAATTTTACATTTGATAGTCACTTAAACGCAAAATTATTATAAGCAATTTATTAATAATTTTTTTTTTTAAATAAGTGCAAAAAAATTTTCAGTAACCATCTATTGAGTTTTTTTTCTTTGAAAATCGAAATCTTACATGTGATTAATATTTATTTAATCATGTTGATTCATGACTGCTTTTTTTTTTTCTCGTAACTGTCTGTTATGTTTATACCCATAGTGTTGTTATATTTATTTGCAACAGGAACTGTCATGGGTGGTGAATTCAAGAAAGGGAGAGACTGGGTGGCAGTGGCTGTCAAGACACTTAAGTTAGATCATAGTCTGGAAGAAAAGGTGTGATAAAAATTACAGGAAATTGTCTTTAAATATATGAACAATTTGTCTTAATTGTCACTAGTATGTTTTTATAAAGATGTGTGTGAAATCCCTGAAAGGATGAGATGAAACTTCTTAGATCTTTTACCCCTTATGGGATGGTTTTGATGGTGGCCGTCTTTCATCCCCACCATAGCCGATAGTGCAATGGCCTTGCAGGCAGCAAGGGAGATATAGCAGGGAATTTAATCATGACCTGAAATATCCATTGGCCCTCACCGAAGATTCATCTAGTCGAGTGCTTTACCCCCCCACAACCATCCATTCCCTTTTATAAAGGGTTAGTTTTTTAATACATAGAAAAAGAGTTATATAGATCAACACTTTTGTCTTATAGTGTTAGAAGCATGATTATATGTATAGGTCAGAGCTTTATCTTGTAAAGATACAAAGATGATTTTAATTAGGCAAACATTTATTTATATTTTTTTTTCAGTATCTCAGGTAAAAGAATCATGTAAAAATATTTTAAGTAAATCTGACCTTAGTTATGTGCAACCATTAAATCGTATTCTTTCTTTATAATCATATTTGACAGTTGGACTTTTTCCGAGAGGTTGACATGATGAAAAGTTTTAAACATGAAAACATAGTCCTGTTGATGGGTGTATGTACTAGGAAAGAACCGATGTACGCTGTGATGGAATTTCTTCTTCATGGTAGATTGATTTTTTTAAGTCCCTCATTAACAGTTGCGTTATCTGTATTTTGTAATATTCTAATGCAATTTTTATATTGTTAATCTTTTTTTGTTTCAGGTGACCTAAAAACTTATCTTCTGTCAAGAAGAAATTTGGTTGGTCAAGGTGTCAAAGAAGCAGATGATGTAAAAGCTGAAAGGTTGACACAAATGGCAATAGATGTGGCTAAAGGACTCAATTTTCTACACTCTCTTAAATATATTCACAGGTACACATTTTTTTTATCTTAATACATAATTGAGTTATCACTGAAAATATTACACAAACACACTGAAATTATTTTTTTTGGGGAACTCAGCTTTACATTCTGATCTATTTGTCATTTATAGTTTAAACTAATGGGTTTTTTTTTATTATAAAAAACTAATATTGTATAAATCAGTACATGTATTACAGAGACATTGCTTGCCGTAACTGCCTAGTACATGCAAACAAGACTGTCAAAATAAGTGACTTTGGCATGACAAGACACGTCTCAAGTACAGATTATTATCGCTTTAGCCGTAAAGGTGAGTAATTTTTTTCTATAGTTACATTAAAAAATGTAGAATTTTTGTTTAATGTACAATGCTTCTTTAAAAATCATGGACTTTCTTATATTTTATTTTTACCTTCTTAGCCATGTTACCTGTAAGATGGACTGCACCAGAAGCCCTCAAGGATGGCATTTACTCTGCCAAGTCTGACATTTGGTCTTTTGGTGTGATAGTGTTTGAAATAGTCACTTTTGGCAGTTTCCCATACCAAGGGTTATCAAACAATGAAGTCTTGGATTATGTTTGCAATGGCCACAAGCTCACCTTACCAGAGAAGTGTCCAGATGACTTGTAAGTTATTAACTTACATTCAACTGCCTGGGTATAAATTGAATTTTGACAATTGTATACAGACTATGATGTAAACTGGAAAATTTGGCTTATTTTATATAATTGTCTAATTCCATTTATTCTTCGACATTAAAATTTTACATATGATAGTTACTACCACCCCATAGTTGAAATAAATATTGAACAGACTGTGCATCCTCAGTATGGCTAGTACTTATAAAAAAATATATACATGTACTGGATTTTTACTACGCCAATTATAGTATCACAGGTTATAAAATATACTTATTTGTTGTAGCATAACTAGACCATGTTTTATTGTATAAATTTATTTTAAGTCTATCCCGTAAGTCACTGAAAAGGATGCAGTGTAGTTTTCCTAAGACCTAACCTACATTTTTATAAGTTAACCAGTTTTAAATACAGTATTTTTTTAATATTGATAAATTTGTTAAAATAATCCTTTTTTTTCGAGTTTTTAAAAAAAAAAACGCTGACATTGAGTGCCAATATTAGTTTTTTACTATTTGCATTTAAAATCAGTTATACATAGATATTATTCTTCAAAAAGCCTACATCAATATTGAAAAAATGTATTGAAAATATATTTTGTTTTTTTTTAAATTTTAAAGCAAATTAATAATGGTTCATCTCTGTATACAGCTGACCCCATAAACCATTAAATTGCAGATCTTTTAACCTCATTAAATAACAATTTATTTAGTATCATATAGCGAAGGTGCATTCTATTCAAAATATATTTTCTGAGCTAAATGATATGTGCACAATTTTTTGTTGAAGCTTTAAATAATTCCTTTTTTTTTTAATTTCAGGAAATCCTTTATTCGCTGGTGCATGTCTAATGACCCAGGCTTCAGACCTGATCTTATTGCTATTTTAAGCTGTCTTGCTGACAGTCCGACCTTTCTGACTCCATGTCTAGACCCTCCAACAACTAGCATAATTCATGAGGACTCTGACTCAGAGATGCAGTCCAATAGTCAGGGGTTGGCCGTTCCTAGTCATTCACACACCAGAAATGACAAGACAAAAGAAAAGAGAAAAACTTTTTCCGTACTTGGCCTCTCTTCCATGACAAAATTAGGAAAATCTTCCTCAGTCAAATCGCCCGTTTCTTCTTCCATATCATCATCCATCTGCTCAGGGATGCTGAATGACAACAGCGTTTGTAGCCTGAATTCATGTGGTGTAGCAGGAGGGATCCTGGACATGCGAGATGAGGATGTGAACTGTAAAAATCACAGTGGGGATATTTTTAGACTCTCTCTAAAGTCCTACAATGATGCTGAAATTGAGATCAAGACATTAGAGTCGTCTAGAAAGTCACTTTCATCGGTTCACAGATTTTCATCATCTGTTGCTGGCAGTGACAGGGGCGATCTGAGCAGTGGGTACATCAGTCAAAATTCAAAGGGCGAATCAAAGCACATTTGCCAAACTGTAACTTCTTTATAAAAGATTCACAAAAGGAATAAATTGTACTTAGAAATCGTGTGATTGTTCTTAAAAAAAAGTGATACTGTTCAATTGCACTCAAAATAGTGATACTATTTTATTTTTACTAAAATAATTACATGTATAATGACAAGCTGAAACCTGAGTGGTGTACTTGTTCATGTATATTTATAGCTAATACATGTATTTATTGTTACTAACATTAAGATAATGTAAATAATTGTCATTAGTTTGTTATATGTTGGGTTAATTAAATTCTTGTTGTATTATTTAAAGTGAATCCATTCCAAATATATTGAATATTGATGTTTATTTATATTTTGTTTGTACAGAATTTTTTAATAATTACATGTATACCTTTTTATTATTATTAATTTGTTATGATATATATATATATATTTCAGACAACAGATCTAAAAGTTGATCACAGGACAAGACATCAGTTATAATTTCTTGCATCAATATGAATATGTATGAAGTATAAATTTAAACATCATATGTATCTACTGCATGATATAAAGAAGACATCATATTATATAATATTTCGTATTCTGCAGAAAAAAACTCCACCCAACTCTATATATTATAATAGCTATACAAATACATGTATTTACCATAGATTCACTATCATATTAATATACTTCATTGATTCATATAAGAAATGTATATCCTTGATATCAAAATGATGTTAGAAAAATGTTCCTGCAAACACTGGGGTTTTCAATCCAGACTTTTAAGCTAAGCATTTGTATGCTCTCTACCTCACAGCCATCCCTTCGTATGTTTTAAATCAAAAAAAAAAAAAATGTTCCTTTAGCCCTAATGGGCCATCGGGGCAGATGAAGTGTAGAATTCATCTGTTTCTATAACCTCGGCATATAAAGAGGTTGTGTGGTTAGCACAACGCCCAGCCGCCTTTACTTCCCCAACTTAAGTCAGGTACCCATTTAAAGCTGGGTGGACCTGTGGGACGACTATGAAACAAATTTCACCTGGAAAAATTCCCATGGTTCTCACCGAGGATCGAACCCAGGACTCTCAGGTCGACAGTCGAGTATCTACACCACTCGGCCATCCGTCCCACTTTTAAATCAAATTTGACCGAAAAAGGTTGTAAAAAAGTGTATTCTGTATTCATTTGTCAAAAAAAGAAACAACAGCTTATAAAAAGTTGCATTATTTAACATAGTAATGTCAGATACTGGTGTCAATACTTTTGCTTTGTAATTAAACTATAAGTAGATAGTGAATGTAGTAGTTCAATACACATCACAGCTCCAGATAGCTTTTTTTCTCATTTTTAGTTTAAAAAATGCTTACATATTTTAAGCTTGAAATATTAATTAGAATAATATTGTATTTTTGATTTAAACACTGCTTTTTTTTTAATTTTTGCACTAGTCAGTGTCCTTTTTTTAAATTTGTATCACTTTTAGCTTTTTAATATTAAATAATTTTGCATGTTTCCTGTGAAAGGAAACATAAGCAATAAGATCTCTACCATCTCCAAAACAGCATACTGTACTATACTGAGTGGTGATAACTCTAAAACAATTGGTTTAAATTTTTATGTAAATTATTAGTGCATAATATCTGCTTATTGTTAAACTAATGAAAAAAAAAAGATTTTGTCAGCTGTTTATTATAGTATCTGTTTTACTAATGTTAAAAAATGGATTGTAAATGATTTTTTCATGCTTTTTTTTGGAAAAAAAAAAAATAAGATAAGGAGAGAAGTATCCTTTTGAACTTTTTTTTTTTAAAACTTTTATTGATTATTATTATTTTGAATGTTCATAGTAAAACTACTGAAAAATAAACTAATTAAAAACAAAATGAAACATTAAGAGGTATTCTTTATTAATTGGTCAGCATCGTAATAGGAGACATATTAATAATAAGATTGTCAGAGAAATATCTGTTCCAAAGCACTACTAAAATACTGTCATCATATAGTCACTAATGTCAACATAATTTGTAAAGCTGACTTCTGTTGGGCTTTTTCTTTTTTCCTTCTGAGTGCAGGAAGTGAAAACCTATCAAACTGAAAACATAAACTACACTTCAAAAAGTAAATATTGGTTCTTAGACATGTAAAAACTTGGTCAAATGGGAAATCTGTATCACTAAAGCCTAAGACTTAACCTTTGAGAAATAAATGACTAAATATAATATAAAATATTGGGTGCTTAGCTTTGTAGTTTGGGATGGAGGGTTTTTTTATTTAGAGAAATACATAGGCTTGTACCTATTCTAAAAATATTTTTCAAATCTTAGTTTATTTCCGCATAAAATGTGCCAACATGAAGAAATGGGCATTGGAAAAAATATATTTATAACACACGAAGATACATTTAACTTGAAAATCACACTACCTTATAGGATAATGGATATTTTTATGAAACAATTGAAATTTTATACAAAAATTGGTGTGTTAATATATATATATATATATATATATATATATATATATACATATATATCTTTTATATATAAATAATAAACTAGTGGAAAAGCCTGCTGAAGCTGGCTGAACGAAATCTGACAGAAGAGATAACAAATAAATATATGAAATACATGTACTGCAGTAGAAAAGAACATGTGGCCTTTATTGCCATGAAAAGAATACGATATGAACAGAAATAACAAAGAAATGTATGAAATACAACGCATACACCGCAAGATATGAAAACTACCTGCGAGGGAGACACAGTATTACAATGCATACACAGCACGATATGAAGACTACCTGAGGATCTATACATATAATTTCTGAATCCACCACACATGAAATAGCATTGCACAGAAAATATAGTATATTAATTAGGTATTTATAAATAAGAATTATATTTATAATAAATCAGAGAATTAAGAAAGTAAGTGAAGACAAGATTACTATCTGGAGTCGTTGACAAATTGGGATAAGATCATAAGTCAATTGTAGCCATAATGCATGATAATGTTTTAATTTAATCACACACAATACTGACATCACAGTCTTATCAAATATCAAAAGTTTGGGTAATATTAAAGCCTCCCCGGCACTGAAAACTGTCAGCTCTGTTTAGATAATTTCATCCCCGCCGGGGATGAAACCATAGTCCATAGACATTTACCCCCGGCTCTGCAGAATTTTTTTGAGCACTGATGTTTACATTTGGATGACCCAGCAGACCCTACTTTCGATTTCTATTCTCGGATATTTTTTCCGGATGCTGTTATATCACATGATTTGAATGTAGAAGGAGGAAACCTTTTGTCAACAAGAGGTGTAAGCTGAATGCGAATAATCTATTTCAAGATTTAGTTTGATGGCGTATATTTTTTAGTAAAAGTTGGAAGAAATGTCAGGACCAAATGAAGATGGAGTATGGCACTCTGGAGGACAAGTGGACGGTAAGAATGTTTTTATGAATGGTTTTGTTACGAGCTAATCCCAAGGCCCAAGGCAAGAGCCCAAAGCAGTTTAATTAATAACATCGTCACTGACATTAGATCAATGATGACATCGTTATTATTAACATTATGCATTTAACCATAATTAATTCTGATGCACTGTAAAGCAGCATATATATATATATATATATATATATATATATATATATATTATATATATATATATATATATATATATATATATATATATATATATATATATATATATATATATATATATAATTTACAGCCAATACAGTAAATCATACAGTTTGTAGCAAGAAAAGAAATGCACTAAATCTAAGACAAAGTCTAAATTGAATGCACATGAATTATTGTAAATATGTAAGGCTAAGTATTCAGTCATCCTCTATTGGCAATATTGCATTTTCTTCATTCGACTTATTCATTAAATTAATGTGTGAATAATTTCCTACTTATTTTTATAGGAAAATAAATGAGACAATTTTTTTAATTTTTCAAATTAAAACAGAATGTGCCTCTGACAGACTGGCTCTGAAGCCCTTGCATACAAATCTTTAAAATATTAGGCAATAGGGAGTGCATATTTTTGTACAAACAAAATAAAAAAAAACAAAAATCCCAATTGAATTTCTTGTCATTATTGAAGATAGAAAGTCATCATTACATATATTGATATTCTAGCAGTGTATCCGGTTTCGTTCTGGAATTCAGGATGCCATGTTCACTTGAAACATTTATAATTCTTATACTCAACATCATTGGAGAGCTGGGGTTCAAAGGAACTTACCAGACATAGGTGCAAGTTGGATGAGAACTCTGAACACTTTACAAAGAATTTTTTATTTTTTTAATTATTATCCCGAGACTATAATTATCAAATATTTTTATTTTCAAAAAAAAAGCACAAAAAATTTAAATTCCAAATAAATTTTAGCATGGATTTTTGTTAATTTTCTTTTCTTCTTCTTCCTTTGGCTCTACAGCCCATTTAGGGCCCTGGCCTGCCATACTACACTTCTCCACTTTTCCCGATCCATGGTCTTCTTCCTCCACTCTCTCACTCCTATGGCTTTAAGGTCTTTCTCCACTTCCTCCAACCATCTGCTTCTTGGCCTGCCTTTAGGCCTTTTCTCATTAGGTGTTGTCTTATAAATCGTTTTTGGACCTCTGTTGTTTTCCATTCTTTCTATGTGCCCTACCCACCTTAATCTATTCATTTTAATTTCAGCTGTTATATTTGGTTCTTCATACAGTTCGTACAGCTCTGAATTGGTTCTACTTCTCCACTCGTTATTGTCCTTTACTGGCCCATATATTTTCCTAAATATTTTCCTTTCCCAAGTGTTTAGCATATTTTCTGCTTGTTTGCTGATGGTCCATGTTTCGCTACCATATGTTACTGCTGGCCGGATCATTGTCTTGTATATGGTTTTTTTAATTTTTCTGGAGATCAGTCTGTTTTTCAGTATTTTATGCAGTGTATAATATATTCTGTTCCCTACTTCTATTCTGTTTTTTATCTCTATCATTATATCGTTTTTCTCACTTATGGTTGATCCCAGGTATTTAAAGTTTTCTACTCTTTCAAATGCTCTATCACTGATTTTGAAAAATTTTTCTCTTCCTTCTTTTTCATTTCTTTGTAACAGCATATATTGAGTCTTTGTTTCGTTTACTGTTAAACCTGCTTTCTGAGCTGCTGTTTCTAATTCTATGTATGCTTTTGCTATATCCTTGCTTTGCTTTCCTATCAATGTTATGTCATCAGCATATGCAAGGTATTGGATGGGTTCTGTAAATATTGTTCCTGTTTTCATAGACTTTGTTTTTTCACTTCTGGGGTAGTGTGGTATAGTTCCTCGCTTATCCAACTGTACGTTTCTTATGACTTTTTCTAGGGTTAAGTTGAAAAGTATGCACGAAAGGGAGTCTCCTTGTCTGAGTCTCCTTGTCTAAGTCCTTGGTTTACTTTAAATTCTCTTGAGCTTTCCCCTTGGATTTTCACTTTGGTTCTTGAGTTGTTTAATGTCATACGTACTAGTCTAATGAGCTTGTTAGGGATACACAACTCCTGCAGTGTTTTGTAAAGATAATTTCTATTGATGCTGTCATATGCCATCTTGAAATCTATGTACAGCTGATGTAGGTTTATATTATGCTCATAACATTTTTCTAGAGTGTTTCGAAGGGAAAAGATGTGGTCTGCGGTTGCTCTGCTAGGCCTGAAATCACATTGATAGTCACCTAATACTGTTTCACTGAAATTCCCTATTCTGCAGGTTATTATTTTTGTTAGTATTTTATAAACAGTGTTGAGAAGTGAGATTCCTCTGTAGTTGTTGCAGTTAAGTTTCGAACCTTGTGTAGTGGAACTATTAAGGCTGTTTCCCATTCTGTTGGCATTATCTCTTCTTTCCATATTTTATTGACCATCCTGTGTATTTCTAAGTGTAGTTTGCGTCCTCCATATTTGAGTAACTCAGCATTTATGTTATCTTCTCCTGGTGCTTTATTGTTTTTGGTCTTTTTAATAATATTATTTATTTCTTCTATGGTTGGTTCTTCTATTTCTGCCCCATCGTCCTCTGCAATGTTTGGTACATCATTTTCACTGTCAGTTTTAATGTTCAGCATTTCTTCAAAATATTCCGCCCACCTTTCTAGAACCATTTCATTTTCCATATAAGCGAGGTCGCCTGATTTGTTAAGACACATGTGAGATCTTGCTTGGAAGCCAGTTACTTTCCTCTTTGATGGCCATGTACATTTTTCTTGTTTCTTTTTCTTTTGAGTATTCCTCTAGTTTTACTAGTTTTCCCTTTTCCCATTCACGTTTTTTTCTTTCTCGCATATTTTGGTGGCCTTCCTTCAAGCCTCAGTATGCGTGAGTTGACTTTCTTGTTGCTTTTTGTAGCATTATCATCCTCAATTTGTTTCGTTCTTCCACTTCTTTTTTCCATTCATCGTCATACCATTCAGCTCTTTTCTTCTTTTGCTTGTACCCTATGACACTTTCCGCTGTGTTTTTTATGGTTTGTTTAATCTTTTCCCAGTGGCTATTTAGATTTTTAGTATTATCTATATCTAGTGTTTCTAGTTTGCTTTTAATTTCTTGTGCATATTTTTCTTTTGTTTGTGGCTCTTTTATTAGTTTTTCACAGTCAAATTGGTTTGTTATCTTTGCTTTTGTGTTGTGAAAGATACTTATTTTTTGTCTATACTTTATTTTGACTAACATGTGGTCTGTGTCGGCATCTGCTCCTCTGAAGCTTCTGACATCTTGAATATCTGAACCATGTCGCCTGTCTATTAGCACATGATCTATTTGATTTCTTGTCACCCCATCTGGTGACCTCCATGTTTCTTTGTGTATTCTTTTGTGTGGAAACTTAGTGCTACTAATGGTCATGCCTTTGCCAGATGCAAAATCAATCAGATGCGTTCCATTATCGTTGCTTTCTTCATGTAGACTGTAGCTTCCAATTGTCTGTCTGTATACTGTTTCTTTGCCAATCTTAGCGTTGAAGTCTCCTAACACTAATTTGATGTCATGTCTAGGTGCTTCTTCATATAACCTTTCTAGGGCATCATAGAATTCCTCTTTGGTATTCCCTTCTGAATCTTCAGTGGGTGCATGGGCACATATTAGGGTCATATTGAACATTTTGCCACGAATCCTGAGGCTGCACAATCTTTCATTGGTTGGCTTAAAGCCAATTATTTGATTGAGGATGTTTTTCCTGACAGCAAAACCTGTTCCTAATGTATTTGTGGTGTTTCCACTATAAAAGATGGTATACTCTGTTGTTTTTAGTATGTCTGAATTTTTCCATCTGATTTCTTGGAGTGCTGCTATTTTTATTTTGTATTTTCTAAGCTGTTCAGTGAGGCGGGTTAGGGCTCCTGCTCTGTATAGGCTTAACACGTTCCAAGTCGCTAGCCAGTAATCATGTCCATGATCATGCGAAGGTCAGTTTCCATTTGAATCAGTCCGGTTTTTGAATTGTTGATTGGCTTTCGTAACTAGTGTTTTTTTACATGACTGGGTAGTTAGCCCTGTGCACAACCACTAGGGTGTTGCCCTTCACAGCCTTGTGGGTAGCTGCCTTTGTTTAAGGTTAGGTCCCTTAGCCTTTGTGGATCCCTCCACTAACTATAAGGCAGTAGTGGCCTACTTTGGTCCACCCCGAGAATTGTATTTCATCGGCACTCACCATATCCGGCGAGCTTTCCCCTATCCGCCACCTGGGGAGGCGCCCGATGGGAGTTTGGCCTCTCCACACGAGTAATTTTCTTTTACTTTTTTGAATTTTTAGAAATTGCTCTGGCTTTGATTGATGTTGCGCATGATAATGACCAGATGACAAGGGAAGTCATAGCTAATGCACTTTTTGATTTGGGAAAAAAAAAACCAGCTCTTATTTTGAATTCTTGTCACACATATCTAAAAAAACATTCAAAGGTTTGTACTTACTTTATTTATTATTCTCTATTCATTATTCTGTGTTTCATCTCATTGTCTTTATTCTTCTGTGTATCATCTCATTGTCTTTATTCTTCTGTGTATCATGTCATTGTTTTCATTCTTCTGTGTATCGTCTCATTGTCGTTATTCTTCTGTGTATCATGTCATTGTCGTTATTCTTCTGTGTATCATGTCATTGTCTTTATTCTTCTGTGTATCATCTCATTGTCTTTATTCTTCTGTGTATCATGTCATTGTCTTCATTCTTCTGTGTATCATCTCATTGTCTTCATTCTTCTGTGTATCATGCCATTGTCGTTATTCGGTTAAAAAAATAAACTATATATTATAAGATTAAATCTGAAATTGCCTTAGTAATCGTTATACAGTCTAATTAAGTATTGCTCTTGTTTAAATATTGTTCAATACAATTTTTTGCCTATAGTCATGAGTATTTCTTCAAATGGATTAAGCAGCAGAAAATGTCCTTTTTATTGTGATTGTAATTATTGTAGATGATGTGTCTTGCACCAATTTTCAGAGGGCAAAATCTATACTAGAAAATATTATGCGTTTTTATTTCAATAGTTATCTCTGGAACATCGTATCATAATACTCAACACAATAGAGAAAATTTTAAAAGAAACACTAGACTCTGTAAAGACTGAGTTGGCAATAAACTTAATCAAGCAAGCATCATCTGAACTCACCCAATCAAAGGTTTGTGTTCAATTAAAAACGTTTTTGTTTTATTTTTTTTGGATACATAATGAACATATTTAAAAAAAAAATGGTTCAATAGTGTTACACAGTGGTGGGCAAAAGTTTTTGGTCAGGTGCCACATTGAGATGGCCATGGTGAGGGGAGGGCTGCAGCATTAAAAAAATTATTGCATTTATTGGCTTCAATTAAACTTCATTTAATTTATGTATGAATGGCATAAATATTGAATAAATATATATGTTTAAAAAAATTAACGCTTCTGCAAGGTCAGTAATATGATTACAAAAGAAAAATGCAGCACATCTAGCCCAGATTTGATTGTTAGTTTATTTTATGCCATATGTATTTGATAGTATGATGGTCATCCCGTCCCCCTCTCCCCATCCAATGTACCCTACTTTTTGATTTTTAGCCGTGTGTGCTTATTGATTTCAAACATAAATATATTCCCATACCTAAAAAAGAAAAAAATTAATGGAAGTATTTCTTGTGCTCTCCAAGGGCCTCTGAAAACGCGAGTGGAACCTGGATATATGTTGCCCACCCTTGTTTTAACATATTGAGCGAAATTTAATATTTTTTCTCTGTGAAATGTGCTTTTGATCTAATAATGATGCATCCTATTGTATCTTGGTTCTCCCTTTTGTGTTATTTATTATTTTCACTTCCTATTGCAGGAAGTTTCACCTGAATGGCAAACTGCTGCTAGTGGGGTTTGGTTGCCTTAGGAATGAAATACTGTAATGATGTGATGGGAGAAATGCTTGAGAAGCTCCTACCTGGAATACTGCCACATTTTTTTGTTGTTCAAACTATTGGAAACTTGGCAGTGGCTACTTTAATAGTATAACCTAATTGGTTTAAACTGTGCAACTTTTGAGTATATATCTATCTTAAATGTGAAGTAAAAATGCAGTGAGCTTCACAAAAAATTATATTAATAAATTAAATTCTACTAACTTTTTTGTGCCTTGTGGAATATTTTACTTGCATGTCGTAAAAATCTTTCTTCTTTTCCTGGACAGTTTGCGATATGGTACCACATCTGACAGCTGTTTTAGGTACTATGCTACCAATGCTTGGTTTAGCCAAATATGATAACATGCGTTGGGTTTTTGCTTCAGGTAATTGAATAGGCAAGCTAATGTCTTAATAAAGAGAATCTTAATTTTTTCTCAGCATTTATATAGCAGTAAAAAATGAATTAGCATGTCATTAATCATATAAACTTTTTTTTTTATTTGATTATTTATTTCTATGAAAAATTTTGCAGTCTTATTTTAAGTGAACTGTTGTTTGAAATTTTTTACGTTTCATTGAAATGATCACATTTAAAAAAATATTCTTAATTAAGCTCTGTCAAAGTTTAGTGAAGCAATCTTAGAATATTGCGCCAATTTGGATCAAGCCCCAGACAAGACTGTGTCTATTGACAGATTTGCTACCGAGATCTTTTCATGCTTATGACATACTGTTTAATGTATGGCTTCAGTCAAAAGAAGCAAAGGTTTGTATTTGTTTTAACTAATCACCTTTTTTTTAATTAGTACAAATATTACAATTTCACATGACCTGCTACTTCTAAGCTCCATCTAAAAACAATTTTTTTTAAAAATACAAACAAAATATAAAGAGAAAAATATTTTATTGAATATTTTTTTGTATAAATGAATATTTGTTTAATGGCTTTGTTAAATGGGTTCAAATAATAGTAAGCAACATATAGTTTATTAGGAACTCCGTTTCTTAAAAAAGTATTAATGCAGTAAATTTTTTTTTTTTTTTGAATAACATTTAAAAGTGGAAAGGTTTATTTATTGCTTTTCTACATCGTGAAGTTTTTCTTTGCTTTTTTTTTTACAGCTGAGACTTGCTATAATTGAAGCAGTTGGTCACATGACTCATATCATCAGCAAAGAAAAACTTCAGGAACAGTTGCCCAAAATTTTACAAGGAATTTTTTGCACTGTACAAACGCCATTCAGAGTTACTTCCACATTACACAGGTCAAACATTTTACTGAATCATTACTGTTGGATAGATTAATGAGGGAATAATTTGATGGTAGTTTAATCTAAATCTATTATAGTTAGCATACAGATAAATGTTTTATGGGTCAATAGACTACTCATCTATTTGATATATATACTGACACGCAATAGTTGATAGATTAATGA
>JAGDYQ010000014.1:9002248-9105229 GCA_021962125.1 Bulinus truncatus | reverse complement strand
AAAAAAATTTGAACAGATTTAAAATAGATATCTACTTTGTGTTGTTGTTTATTAAATTCACCGAAAAATACTCTTTTAAATTCCTGTGCATGGAAACAGAGCCACACAGAATTTGTAACCATGGCAATAACCGTAAATTGGTTCCACATACTAAGTAAACACCTGGACTGAGGTAACCATGGAACAACCCTTAAAGAGCATCGCGGACTGTAACTAATGTAAACAATCTTAGAACTGCAACTGCTTCAGAAAATATCATTTCCGCTTTCGTCATGACGGTCAGGTAAAAGATGTTGGTCAGTACATAAACGACTATGACAATCAGATGACCAATGATGACTGACCTCGGAATAGTCCTGTTGGAAGAACGAGTCTTATATTAAAATAATATTTTATAAAACTTTAAGGTATATATGGGTCAATGCATCGAGACAACATTATTATACTGGTTGTGAGCCCACTCTGCATTCTTTTGGTTACAGGTTCAAATCCTAGCTTATCTAGTCACCTATCTATACAATAGGAGTTCCATTGCACACTCGGTTAGCTTGAGAATGAAAAAAATAATTGTACACAACGTCCCGTTAGTGATTCAAAGAATCACTAGCCACATTTTGATAAAAAAAATAAATTAAGTTCCTGTAAGCCCCTAAGGGCTCATCGGGGCAGATGAAGTGTAGAATTCATCTGTTTCAGTAACCTCGGCATATGAAGTGTAGAATTTATCTACACGATGAATAATCACCCAGATCACGACCAAAACGACCCCTATTATAATCTTCCCAGACAAGCTCAAAATATTATCTTCAGACTCAGAACTGGGCACAACAGACTAAGTCAACACATGTTCCGAAGGCTAGGCATTGGAAACAGTGAGATGTGGGATGTCTCCAGAGAGTGCAGAACATGTTCTCCAAACATGCACTTTACATGACACAGCTCGCAACAGGTTCTGGCCACAGATGACCTCCTTCAAACAAAAACTTTATGGGAGCGAGACGGACCTGGATGCCACCATGCAGTTCATCATAACTATAGGCCTGGTCGTTTGAAATCCTCCATGTCCACATATCGAGAACAAAGAAGAAGAAGAAGATCTGTTCCAGAAACCTCGGCATATGAAGTGTAGAATTCATCTGTTCCAGTAACCTCGGCGTATGAAGGTATTGTGTGGTTATCACAACGCCCAGAGCCGCCTGTACTTCCCTAACTATCCATTTAAAGTTGGGTGGGCTTGGGAACTTTCCACGGGACCTAAAAAAAAATCCAAAGTTTCCAAATGAGGTTCGAAGCCAGGATCCCTCCTCTCGACAGTCGAGATCTCTACACCGTACGACCACCAGTCTTTTACAGTTGTATCCATGGGCGTCGCTAGGAATTTTTTCCAGGGGGGCGGGCAAATAACAACTTTATGACATTTTTTTAAATGTAAGGGGGGGGGGAGCAAATGCCTCCCTCTTATATTACATTTTTTCAAAATGTAGGAAGGGGGGGGGGGCAAATGCCCCCCCCCCCATGAATACGCCCATGGTTGCATCCAGGGGTTTTAACAATAAAAACAGGTCACCGCTATTTCTGTTGCCGTTTAGTATTTGAACATTGTGAAATAGTCCAAACTTTACATACTTAGATTATGTGATCTAGTTTATAACTTTACTTGCATTATCAAAGTAATTATATTGTAACCATTGTGATTGTAACTAATTATCGTAATAGTAGTTATTTTACGAATCATATAATATTGAACACCTATCAAGGCAAAGTGAATCCCATTAAATAAATAAGACTTACTTGGATGGATTCTTGATCTCTTCCACAACGACGGCAATACTTTCACTGAAATGAATAGAGAAATACGTTGCTCTCATAGATATATCTATGGTTCATCTCAACCAAATTTGAAAGGGAGAGAACAAACACATAACAGTAGGAAGTCAATCTCAAGAGTTATAAAACCTGATCAATTTTTATTCAAAATGTGTACGTCTCAAGCCGCTTATAAAACATAATGTTAACACATTTAAGAATATTTGTTTTTTTTTATAATTTTATTAATTGAGACTGATATATTAACGTGTATATACAATATTTATAGGATTATTTTTGTAAATTGAATAAACAACAACAACAAAAAAAAAAAAACAAACAATATATTTATTTTAAATTTAAAATCAGAAAAATTTAAAAACAAAAAAAATGTTTTAGAAATAATAGACAGCTGTACTTGGATCAAAACAAACAGAGTGTAGCCGGAATATATGTCGGGGGGGGGCTCCTGCCTATATAGCCGTTATTATAGGCATGAGAACTAGGGGCACCGTCTGGGGCCCCCTATTGATAAAAGGGAGGCCACTTAAATTATTATCTCATTTTTAAATCTGATACTGAGATGGCACCGTTACAATAACTTTTGCCTCAACACATCTGTACACGTCTCTGCTTATGGTCCATCTCTGGAAATGTCTGTATAGGGCCCTTAAAATATATGGAAGTCTCTGCATAGAGTCCGGCCTTCCAAACATATCTGGGATTCTCTGCGTAGACCTCTAAAACATGTCTGGAAGTCTATGTCTAGACCTTGGTCTATGTCTATCCCTGGAAGTCTATGTTTAGCCCTGGAAGTCTTTGTCTAGACCTGGAAGTCTATGTCTATCCCTGGAAGTCTATGTCTATCCCTGGAAGTCTATGTCTATCCCTGGAAGTATTTGTCTAGACCTGGAAGTCTATGTCTATCCCTGGAAGTCTATGTCTAGACCTGGAAGTCTATGTCTATCCCTGGAAGTCTATGTCTATCCCTGGAAGTCTATGTCTAGACCTGGAAATCTATGTCTAGACCTGGAAGTCTATGTCTAGCCCTGGAAATCTATGTCTAGACCTAGAAGTCTATGTCTACACCTGGAAATCTATGTGTATCCCGGGAAGTCTATGTCTAGACCTGGAAGTCTATGTCTAGACCTGGAAGCCTATGTCTATCCCTGGGAGTCTATGTCTATCCCTGGAAGTCTATGTCTAGCCCTGGAAATCTATGTATATCCCTGGAAGTCAATGTCTAGACCTGGAAATCTAAGTCTAGACCTGGAAGTCTATGTCTAGCCCTGGAAATCTATGTCTAGACCTGGAAGTCTATGTCTAGCCCTGGAAATCTATGTCTAGACCTGGAAGTCTATGTCTAGCCCCGCTCCCACCCCACTCCCACAAAGATCTATGAAATTATTTTCCTAGTGCCCCTAAGTACCGAGGAACTACTCTGGGTGTGAAAAGGAGTGCATGTGTAGAGGCACAGAGGGGGGCCCAATTGGGAAAGGTTGACAGAGTCTCAAGATTACCTGGTGGGAGCCCTGTTTGTATGACATGTTGCTGTTCTTCCCCCCCCCCAACATATCTACATGTAACGCGTTACACTACATGGCGTAAATGCATTTCTGATATACACTGGTTGATATCCCAGTTGTTATCTGACACCTATTGTTGACCTTACCCTCCACTTGTTGTTATGTGACACCTATTGTTGACCTTACCCTCCACTAGTTGTTATGTGACACCTATTGTTGACCTTACCCTCCACTAGTTGTTATGTGACACCTATTGTTGACCTTACCCTCCACTAGTTGTTATGTGACACCTATTGTTGACCTTACCCTCCACTAGTTGTTATGTGACACCTATTGTTGCCCTTACCCTCCACTAGTTGTTATGTGACACCTATTGTTGACCTTACCCTCCACTAGTTGTTATGTGACACCTATTGTTGACCTTACCCTCCACTAGTTGTTATGTGACACCTATTGTTGACCTTACCCTCCACTAGTTGTTATGTGACACCTATTGTTGACCTTACCCTCCACTAGTTGTTATGTGACACCTATTGTTAACTTTACCCTCCAGTAGTTGTTATGTGACACCTATTGTTGACCTTACCCTCCACTAGTTGTTATGTGACACCTATTGTTGACCTTACCCTCCACTAGTTGTTATGTGACACCTATTGTTGAGCTTACCCTCCACTAGTTGTTATGTGACACCTATTGTTGACCTTACCCTCCACTAGTTGTTATGTGACACCTATTGTTGACCTTACCCTCCACTAGTTGTTATGTGACACCTATTGTTGACCTTACCCTCCACTAGTTGTTATGTGACACCTATTGTTGACCTTACCCTCCACTAGTTGTTATGTGACACCTATTGTTGACCTTACCCTCCACTAGTTGTTATGTGACACCTATTGTTGACCTTACCGTCCACTAGTTGTTATGTGACACCTATTGTTGACCTTACCCTCCACTAGTTGTTATGTGACACCTATTGTTGACCTTACCCTCCACTAGTTGTTATGTGACACCTATTGTTGACCTTACCCTCCACTAGTTGTTATGTGACACCTATTGTTGACCTTACCCTCCACTAGTTGTTATGTGACACCTATTGTTGACCTTACCCTCCACTAGTTGTTATGTGACACCTATTGTTGACCTTACCCTCCACTAGTTGTTATGTGACACCTATTGTTGACCTTACCCTCCACTAGTTGTTATGTGACACCTATTGTTGACCTTACCCTCCACTAGTTGTTATGTAACACCTATTGTTGACCTTACCCTCCACTAGTTGTTATGTGACACCTATTGTTGACCTTACCCTCCACTAGTTGCCCAGATGGCGCTGTACAGAGCCAAAGCCAATGACGAGGGTTTGTTTGACGTGCCCTGGAAGCCAGTGCCCAGTTCACTAGTTACGCCTGCAACAAAAGAATTTAATTTGGGTTTCTTTTACAGCTCAACAACAATAAACCTCTCTTACAGCTCACCAGCAATATACATATCTTACAGCTCACCAACAATAACCATCTCTTACAGCTCACCAACAATAACCATCTCTTACAGCTCACAAACAGTATTTTCCTAATCCAGCCCACTTACACTTTGTCAGTGTTATAACATAACAACATGTCATTTCCAAACACTAACGTTAAGTTGCTGCTGGAGCTAACAACATTAGATCTCTTAAATAAGATATTCAAACTAGCTGTACCCTGCAAAACATTTGCATAGAGTTATATCCCCTTAGGCTTGATCGGCAGGTTATTTGTTGGTTTCGGGCAGATCCGATTTTTTCATGATTGTATTTTAAACTGGAATACTGTTGTATTAATTCTTTACTTTCGATTTAACGCAGCGCCCAAATCGCTATTATTATATTAATATTAGGTATTTTTTAAAACAACAACAACCGTAACCTAAACTATACAGACAACTAAACAGAACAACTGACAGCGTGACATTTGGGTACAAATAAAGCAATACCAAAACACCAACAAACCATTAGGTGTGTGTAACCATCTATATAAATAATAGCAGTGTGGGTTTCTGCGTAAAATCGAAAGTAAAGAATTAATACGACAGTATTCCAGTTTAAAATCGTCAAACGTAAACAGCAGTAATAAAATCATGTAAAAATCGGAACTGTCCGAAACCAAAAATAACCTAGCCTACTGATCAAACCTAAGGGATTATAACTCATACAAAGGTTTTGCAGGGTACAGCTAGTAGACATATGAGATATATGTGTGTCACTTACTTTCTAATAATGCTGGAAGAGTTTAAGCAAAATGTTACAAGTTACTAAACTTTTTTGTTTTTTTTAAATGAAAGATCTCGATGGTGTGCAAGCTATGTATAAATAATAATGTGATCCGCAACTTGCCTTGACAAATAGATATAGCTCGACCTATGATGATTGTTACTAAGGCCAGCAACTTGCCAATGGTGGTCATTATAGTGACCTTTGAAGTCAATCGGGAACTATATGAGTTGACAATTATCAAAGTCACTGCGGACATCAGAAGGAAACTAAAAATAGAGACACTGTAAATGAATGACTAATTATGTCACTTTTTATATCACAAAAAACGATCACAAATGGTCGCCTTCTATTAGTTATTGTCATTTATAATAGTTTTTTTTATTAAATACCTTACAACAGGGGCGGCCACCCACGAGAGCCGCATGCCTGTTTTATACAGAGTAAATATATTTCTGAAAGTCGCACGATGGTGAATTTATCCAAATCAGTGACAAAAAAAAAACATGGCTTATTTGGAGCAAGGCCGGTGCCAGAGTATTTGTCGCCCTAGGCGAACATGTCCAGCTTGTCTAGTTTTTCTACATATTATTTAATTTAACTATTTAATGCTATGTTGTCGTTTGTTTTCAATACGTATTTATGTTGGATAGAATCAGGGCCATCTTAGTGTCGTCTTGGGCCATTGGTACTGTGAAGGTTGTGAATTGTGAAGGTTGTAATGTTAATAAATAGCATAAACTTGGAGGCGTACGATAGCGTGGTGAAGTCTGGTAAGTTGACACAAATGTTCACAAACACTTCATAAATAAGAGTCTCAAAACTGCACGGCTGATTCATTGGCACATTTATTGAACAGAGACATTAAAGTAGCAAACATGTTAAATGATAAAGGCACATCTTCAAAGTCAAGTAAAACACGAATTGCTAGTCTGAGATCAAAAGAGTAACTGCCTCTATCTCCAAGGCTTGTATCTAAGCAACTCACAAATGACGTCTAACTAGAACAAACTACGTCACACAACAATATAAAAATTCATACTCTCTAGAGTCACTTAAAAAGTGTGATTAACACACATGCACAAACTAAATCAAACAGTGTATATTTAATTCAACCTTAACTCCTTGACAGGTACTTTCAAATCAAAAGATTGCTATTGTCAATAATGTCGCACCGGGACAAAACCCTTTTTTTAATAGGGGGGGGGGGGGTTCAACTCAAAAAAAGCTGTCAAGGCTAACGCTTTCAAACCCTAGGCCTCTAAATATATCTTAGACATATGGGGGGCCCCTTCTAGCTCCCTAACTATTCAGCCATTTATCCAGAGCCCTTTTATAAGATCTAAGATGGCCCTTCCTTGTGGTGAGCATGACTGTCATCAATGCAGGCCTGCCAGGAAGGTTCAACTCGCCTCTAGCATTTCTTTAAGAGCTAGGTAACAAATCCTGAGCAGTTTAAAAAGGTTGGCGGTAGTTTATTTTTCCTTCAAAGTAGATTCTGTCCCATTCGCAAGCCATAACGCAATAAAGTAGTGAAAATACCGCCCCTTGCTGTCGGTCAAGTACGTGCCGCCCGTAGCGATCAGCACTATCCTCCCCATCACACCACACCCCACCACTTGGCTACGCCGCTGGCTAGAGACATTGAACCACAGATTATTTCTGTGTGTTGAACTGATGGAACTCGTTTCTACATTGTCTAAGGATGAACGCAGAAACATTAAGTTTTTCAAATGACATTATGTACCAGGGGCGGCCACGCGTGAGGTCGACGAGAGCAGCACGGGGCCTCTTTACAAAGTAAACAATACTTCAAAGGGCAGCACTATTGCCACTTTATAAATATATATATCGTAGTTAACTAAATAAGTTAGAACAAAAAAAAACAGCTCATTGAAGTGCCGCGATCGCCTCAGATAGCCGCAATGGGCCACCCCTGTTATAAACGGTTATAACATTATATACTATTATTTATGTATAGATTCTAATCAGGGTTGACTTACACTATAGGCAAAGGGCTCGCAAACCTGATGGGGCCCCAAGAAATTCTAGAAATTATATATTTTTTTTACATGTAACGGACATAATTATTGTATTATTATTATTTTTTTTTAAACAAGACCATCATAATATTTATTGTGATAATCTTAATGGGAAATAAAACGATTCGACTGGATCTTAAAGAACACACTCAGAGAAACGACAAACCAGCGGCGTAACTGAAGGTGGCGGTCCGGCTCGGACGGCACTGACTTTGCCACATTCAAGGGGCGGCATTTTCCCCACTTTTGAAATTTTTTGACTCGGGAATGGGACGGCATTTTTCAGAGTGTCCCCGGGCACCAGTAACACAAGTACGACCATCTTAAAATTTAAAACTACTTAGGCAATAGAAAAAAAACCCTCTGCATCCGTAATATGTTAAATAAACGAGTATCTTATTATGAAAATCCCCGTATGTAAGATTGAAATGTTTATCGCTAAAAACCTACTGCTAAAGAATTATAAACAAGCCTGGTTTGTAATTTCCTGTCATTAGGTTGGTAATGCTAACTAGAGAATTCTGTTCTTAAAAAGAAAAAAGTTATCATCCGTAAGATTTTTTTCTTCAGCGCAACGGAATTCATCTCCAACAACCTACCAACTAAAAGTGCAACAATGAATCTCTCCAGGTAGACGGGTACTCCACATGTGGCGGTGATAGACAGGAGATTATTAGAGAGTGTCATCAGTTCGATGAGCAAAATACCCGGGTTCTGAATCAAAACAACCTGTGTGTGACACATGGATCTGTGATAATATTGTGGCAATACTGTGATAATACTGTGACAATATTGTGATAAGACTCTGTCAGTACTGTGCCAATATTGTGGCAATACTGTGATAATACTGTGACAGTATTTTAGCCATACTGTGATAATACTGTAACAATATTGTGACAAGACTCTGACAGTCCTGTGACAATCATGTGACATCTTTAAAATGTACATAAATGAAGATAATATGAACAATTAAAAAATATTTCTATTTTATTTTAAAGGCTTTTGTTTGTTTATTTTAAATCTAGAGTGCAAACAATAATTTTGTGTATACAGCAGAGATGAGCGGACAGCGGACGCGTCCGCTTGCGGACGCAGATCCGCAGACTTTTCCGAATCCGCGGACTGACAGCGGACGCTTCGCATACAAAATTTCAAGTCATTTAAACAGCTAAATTTCAGCAATGCGGACGCGCGGACTGACTGCGGACCAATGTTGTAAGATTCTGCGGACGCGGACGCGGATCATTGATAGAAATCCGCGGACGGACGCGGACGCTAAATTTCACGATCCGCACACCTCTGGTCTATAGTGGTTCTCACAATAATAGCGTAAGTGGACGCGATGTAGTTCCCGACCCCCATCTGTAGGTAGGTGTAGGTCCCACCAGACTTCTGCAGGGAGGTCCCCAGCTCAGCGTGACACAGGGCGCCTGAGGATAGATCACGTGACATACATTTAACGAATCAACACCAGAGTCTATTTATCTTACGTCATTTGTATGGAATATGTTCGAAACATAGGACATCCTTTTCAGTTTGAAATAACTACTGAATCATGAAATTAAAAACTTACTTCCCAGTGAGATAAACCCAGCCAAAACCCAGACAATG
Source organism: Bulinus truncatus (assembly GCA_021962125.1). Taxonomy (NCBI): domain Eukaryota; kingdom Metazoa; phylum Mollusca; class Gastropoda; family Planorbidae; genus Bulinus; species Bulinus truncatus. Next base: position 9,095,996 of record JAGDYQ010000014.1, on the reverse strand, counting down.
AAACATAACGCTATTGAGCCAGTCAATTCTATGACTCCTTTTGGTGAAACAAATATACCAGAACCTGTTTAAATAAAACACAAAACAAATATATCAGAGCCTGTTTAAATATAAAACAACACTAATATACCAGAATCTGTTTAAATATAACATTATACAAATATACCAGAACCTGTTTAAATATAACACAATACTAATATATCAGAACCTGTTTAAATATAACATTATACAAATATACCAGAACCTGTTTAAATATAATACAATACTAATATATCAGAATCTGTTAAAATAAATAACAAAACTAATTTAATAGAAAAAATAGTACATCTCAATAGTAAATGTATTCTATCTCTAGTGAAAGAATATCTCGTAGTTTGGATTTCTTAAATCATCAAACATTACATTTTCATATTGCTCTTATAAATGTCTTTCTTTTTTATTTCAGTGTACAATGCCTAAGTGTTGTGTACCTGGTTGTCGTGGAAATTATGCAGCTACATTAACTACACCATATGAGAAGGTCAGCATCTTTCAATTTCCATCTGACGAAACAATGAAAAAGAAATGGCTGAAATATATTCCCCGTGATTTAGAAGTTTCTAAAACTACAGTGGTTTGTGAAAAGCATTTTGCACCACAATTTATAATTCGGATAGACTCGGCCACACGTCCTGATGGTACCATTATTAGTGTTCCACGAGATCGACCTAAATTGGCTTCTGGTGCCTATCCAACCATTTTTCCCAATACTCCATCATATTTATCCCAGGACCCACCACAGCCACGTAAAAATCCAGACACTAGGAGGGCAGAGGCTGCACGTCGAGACGATGAGATTTTGAATACGTTTTTGGAAAATGATAAAATTAATGAGTACTCTGACCTGATGGATAAACTAAGCATTTTTATGAAAGACTATCCACAGTGGAATTTCAAACAGACAGATGAAAAGGTTTGTTTGTACAAACTTGATATTCAAGATGTGCCGACTGTTGTGGTATCTGTATGTATTAGTTTGAATTTAAAAACCACTGTTTTCAAAGGTAAATTTAAGGTATCTAAGGCAAATTTAGCTTGGATTTTAGGTAAAAATAGCCATTTAACCTGTTAGTCAGTGTTGTCCAGTATCTTGAGTCATTTTAATAGCTTAGAGTTAGACAGAAAAGTAGAAGAGCAAATTGATATTGTTGGTAGTTCCTTGCAGGGTTTGTGTGACAGGCTGTCTAGTCTAGGTGGTACGTATGATGATGATGTCAAATTTAGATTGTCCTTTATTACTGAACAGTTCTTTCTTTTGTTTGCTTCCAAAAATAAATACAGTCCTCAAACATTAGTATTTGCCTATCAGTTGATGACTATATCTAGAGCAGCTTATCAGTGTACCAGGGATAAAGTATTGACTCTTCCTCATATTTCTTTTTTAAATAAATTGTCAGCTCCATTAAAAGTTAAATTAACTGAAAATTCTAATGCTGCTTACCTTAAACAAAAGGCAACAGTCTTACAGCCAATTGAAAAGGTTGTTAGTCTTTTAGTAGATGAAATTTATGTCAATAGCAAGGTAACATAAAGGTGGTTCTATTGTAGGAAAAGCTGCTAATGATTCCTCAGTTGCAGCAGGCACTGTATTAACTTTTATGATTTGCTCACTGTTATCTAAAAATAAGGATGTTGTTTCTATGGTACCTGTCAGTAAATTAACAACTGATTTTTTGAAAGAATGTTCTGTGAATGTGTTGAACATGGTAGAACAGTCTGGTTTTCAAGTACTGGCTATCTTATCTGACAATAATCTTGTCAATAGAAAAATGTTAATGTCCTTTGGAAGTGGTAAATTGGTGTCTTCTATTTGTCATCCTTGTAATGAACAGAGGAAATTATTTTTCTTATTTGACAGTGTCCATTTAATTAAATCTATACGGAACAATTGGATAGGACAGAGTGATGACTGTCAAACATTTAGGTTTCCTCCTTTTAATGAAGAAGACAGTTCTGTAGAAACATGTGCCAAGTTTTCCCTTATTCGACTGTTGTATAGCACAGAAAAAGACAATTCACTTAAATTGGCCCCAGGTTTGACTTATAAATCAATTTACCCATCAAGCATAGAAAGGCAAAATGTTAGTTTGGCATTAAAAGTATTTGATGAAAAAGTTATTGTCTCTTTAAAACATCTGGGTGATAAAGAAAAAATTGATGTTAGTGGTACTTTTGATTTTCTTAGCCAGCTTTTGAAATTATGGAGAATGTTTAACATTAAATCTTATGACAAGGGTTACTTTAAAAGAGACCCAGATGGTAAGCCTTTTAAGTCCTCAACAGATGATAGATTAGATTTCCTGAGGAAAACATTAAACTGGTTAACTAAGTGGGAGAGCTATAACTTAAGACCTAGATCTGGTGGTCTTAGTAATGAGACATTCATAGCTTTAAAGCATACAGTTTCAACATTTATAGAGCTTATTCCTTATTTATTAGATGTCTTAAAATTTCGGTATGTGCTAACTGGTAAATTTCAGACAGACTGTCTAGAGAGTAGGTTCGGTAAATATCGCAGATTGTGTGGCACTAATTATCATGTTCCTGTTCAGGAGCTCTTAGAGTCTGAAAAAAAACTTAGATTGGTTAGTTTGCTTAATGTGACCTCTGCTTCACATGGTAAAATTTCTATTACTGATGTTTTGATTAATTTTCAAGATAATAATTTAGAAAGCAGTATTTCAGATGATAGTATCAATCATTTTGTTGATCTCATTGATAAATGTACAGAAACAGATTTAACTGAGTCAGAGAAGAAAGTATTAATTTTTATTGCTGGTTATATAGCTTTTAAGTTGCGCAGTTCAAATAGGATTAAGTGTGGTTTTTGTACAAAAGAACTAGCCGTAGATAAAACTCTAGATATTTCATTTTCAACTCAATTTCACTCATATTTACATGATTTAGATAGGGGTGGATTAAAATGGCCTAGTCAGGTTTTAGTTGATGTACTGACTGTTCGAAGTTTTCATTGTTTAAAAAACTTATCAGCAAAGGGTATGAAGATTTTTCCTGGCACAAAGTAACCAGAAACAGGTTTTATTAAAATTATTCCATACATGTCTTCAAACACATTTTTCACATCTAGGTGATTGTATCTGTGGGCAAACTTTAGTAAATGTTTTTTTATTAACATCCAGCTATCTGGCTAACATACTTCTAAATAATTACAGTAAATCTGAAACAGATAAATGTTCACAAGTAAAAAAAGCTAAGAAAAGAAAATTACAAACTTACACTAAATAGTTTTGTTAATAGGGTTTTAATGTAAAGGAATTTTTAAGTCTATTGTTATTGGTTTTTGCAGGTGCAGGGGGAGCACAAGTATTCTTTTTAATGTCAGTCTAAACATTGTCAGTCTAAACATGTTTTTTTTTTTTAATTTTTAACTAATATTTTTGGCAAAATAATTAACATTGTTTCAAGTATTCATTTCAGGTAACTGTTACCACTAGGCGAAGGCCTAGGTAATAATCTGTTCTTAAATTAGACCTACTTAAGATATTTAAATTGTTGGATATTATTATAATATCATTACTTGAAAATATCTGTTAAACAAATTAGACATGCATACGTTATTTCAAACAGACAGATGAAAAGGTCTGTTTGTACAAACTTGATATTCAAGATGTTTTTTTTTCTACATTTTAATTTCTTTGTGTGATACAAAAAATGTTGTTTTATTTATTTATTTAAATGTATGACTAAAATAAAAGCTGTATCAATATTTTCTCTTTCATATAAAATACGGAGGATGTTGTTGGACTTAACTGAGCATATTTTAAAGGAATAAACTTATTAAAATTTTACAATGTGTTGTCGTACTTTTACTGATAACTTATTAGTTGTAATGTAAAATGTTGTTGTTTACTAGTATAATTGTTTGTCTAAATACAGTTTTGACTGTTATATGTCCAATATATATATAGAAAAAAAAATTAAGCACCAGTGTGCTGTCTCAAATCAAAACAGTAACACGCAAGGCTAGCCTTAGTAGCATAGTAACACACTCGCCAGCCTGTACTATTCAGCTGGCGGCTATGGGTAGCTATTTTCACGTCACAGCACAGTGGAGTTGGCCCGTCTATGACGATGGCAGTGGTCATACCCACCACTGCCTAACGTACAATGGACATGGGAGCACCGTAAAAGACAAGGGGAGGTGAACGGAACGGCTGATATTTCAACCCATAACCTACAGCCAGGACCGAATTTTACATACCGTGGGTCTAGGGCTTGTGGCCAATTTATCGGGGTTTTTTTTGTTTGTTTGTTTGTTTGTTTTCAATGAATTTAGGGATGAAAAATCAAGGAGGATTCTCAAAACTGATAAGCGAGGGCCGATTTATTTCAGGGCCTAAGGCTGTGACCGTATTAAACTCAGACATAATCTGGCCCTGTTATATGTGTTGTTATGTTTTATTATACCAAATAATATTTTTGAGTTCTTATAGATATTTAATGTATCCGTACGATATTTCATCTTATCATTTTTTTTCAACATAATTATTTTCTCTTGAACTGAAAAATGTGTATTGACATTTATGATAACTTTTAGATATGTACCAAAAAAAAACAACAATAGTACATTCAAGGTTGTGAACAATTTTATTATCAGTACTGTTACTAGCTAATAGGATATTCTTGTCATTCTTTTACACAAAGACTAGACACTGGTATACAATGTTGTTGTTGTTTTACATCTAAAATTATAAAACGGAAAAGAACGAATCAAAGTCAAGTCATCGATGGTACTTCCATGGATTCATTCACTCAGTGACAGCACACATTTCAAATGTTTTGAAGCGACTATATATTCCAATACATACTTATAACAGATTAACACGGGTGCTTCTATTAACACGGGTGCTTATATTGACAAGGGTATTTCTATTGACACGGGTGCTTATATTCACAAGGGTACTTCTATTGACACGGGTACTTATACTGACAAGGGTCCTTATATTGACTGACAAGGGTACTTATATTTCCATCAAAGCAACTGGTCATGACATTTCTTGAACATCTGCGATGCCGCTATACATCCCTGTTTTAGCAACACCTTTCGAAACCCCCCCCCCCCCCCCGTAAAAGATAAATAAAATGTAAACAATAAAAAAAACAACTTCATAAGCTTCGTAAAATAATTTGGTCTTTTGCTGTATAATTAGAATGAGTAAGTCCTGAATAGAGTTATATAAAATTGTAATGAGGAAGGTAAATTTATGATCATTTTTGTTTTTGACGGTCCATTCAACACAGCATAAGGTTTTCACATGCCCATAACATAGATAAGGCTTTTAATTTTATACACCAATGAACTTATTCAATGATCTTTAGATTATAGTAACTATCAATTATTTCCATTTGCCGTTTATTATTATTATTATTATTATTTTGGTTTTAAGTTTGTACAGCGATCTAGCGCCCTCCTTCCACCCCCCCACCACCCGCCCAGGATGGCTACCTACACAGTCCGCTTTTGTTCCAGGTTATCTCCAACAGTCGACCACCGTAACTTTGTACATTGTTGACTTATAGTGTTTATATAGTATTGTTTTTTTTAGTGAATGACGTCATTGATATTTGTGTTGAATTGAGACACTCGCAGTGACGGTTGCTATGACGATGGCTGCTGTGACGATGGTTACTATTTCTCTGGTTGGGATGGAGGACAGATTTCAAAGATTAGCTGCATCCACGTCACAATTTTATCTGTTGATGATAGACATCATGGTGAATTGATTATCACATAATATTTTAAAAGACGAGAATTGAAAATACAAATTTATTAAAAATAATTAGAATAGTTAGAAAAATACAAGCAGTTGAAATATACAAATAAAACGGCAAGTGTTTTGCATTAGTCGAAAAAATTCTTTTATTTTGATAATCTCTAAACGTTAACATTTTATTGACCTACTAGCTGTACTCTTCAAAACCTTTGCATAGAGTTATATCCCCTTAGTCTTGATCGGTATGCTAGGTTATTTTTGGTTTCGGGCAGATCCGATTTTTCCATGCTTGGATTTTAAACTGGAATACTGGTGTATTAATTCTTTACTTTCGATTTAACGCAGAACCCAGATCGCTATTATTATATTAGATTCTGTATTTAAGACGCATATAATCGACTAGAAATGGCCGAAGATATTTCTATAAAATATGTTGATGACGAGAAAGGATTTTTTACGTTAAATATAAGAAACGTAATACAAACTAGACGTAATACAAACTAGACGTAATACAAACTAGACGTAATACAAACTAGACGTAATACAAACTAGACGTAATACAAACTAGACGTACCGTAAAACGGTAACCTAAGTTGAAAGTAAACAAAAGGTATGTACAACAGGAGAGAACATGTCGCAATCCCTGCACCCACGTATATGTACTCTAGTTTCGGTCTGATGATGATGGGTGCGATAAACAGGTAAATGTTCACAAGAAACATCAGCACGGGTATAAAGAGGGGAACCTGAAAATGTACACAATATTTAAAAAACAAAAAAAAAAAATAAACAAAAAAAAAAATTAAAAATAAGCTTTTAAGTCAAATGAAATTCAAAGTAAAACAATTCATTATATAATACACAAACTTATAGAAATTATAATAAATAAAATATTAACATGTGTGTTGTTTATTTTATTACATATTATTTACTAATGTAAAGATGTTTTTTGTCAAAATATATTTTATTCACACGTTTTTATGTTAATAAATGCAGAAGTAACTTTTTTTTCCTCATTAAAAATGTTAAGCTTAGTGGCTATTCAAAACTGGGTCATGACATGTCACGATGACCTACATACCCTGACTGGCCTGGGGACATCTTTCATCGTCCACAGACGGAATCGAATCAGGGACAAGTAGACAAAGGCGTCGTACAAGGCGTCAAGGAAACCGACCAGATTGATGAGCTGACTCAGGTCAGAGGGAAACAGGTAAAGGAGGGACAAGGTGACCTGGAAAATGTCGCAATAAAGTAAATGATTAAATCAATCAAGACGATGGAGCTAATGATCTGCATAGAACTCACTGTCATCTATGAACTCAGATTTGTAGGTCCTATCTTTATTCTCGCCATAGTATTGTAGAGCCCATAACAATATCCCCGCAATAGTATTGTACAGCCCATAACAACATCCCCACCATAGTATTGTACAGCCTATAACAATATCCCCACCATAGTATTGTACAGCCTATAACAATATCCCCACCATAGTATTGTAGAGCCCATAACAATATCCCCGCAATAGTATTGTACAGCCCATAACAACATCCCCACCATAGTATTGTACAGACCATAACAATATCCCTACCATAGTATTGTACAGACCATAACAATATCCCCACCATAGTATTGTACAGCCTATAGCAATATCCCCACCATAGTATTGTACAGACCATAACAATATCCCTACCATAGTATTGTACAGCCCATAACAATATCCCCACCATAGTATTGTAGAGCCTATAGCAATATCCCCACCATAGTATTGTACAGACCATAACAATATCCCTACCATAGTATTGTACAGCCCATAACAATATCCCTACCATAGTATTGTAAGCCTATAACAATATCCCCACCTTAGTATTGTACAGCCTATAACAATATCCCCACCATAGTATTGTACAGCCTATAACAATATCCCCACCATAGTATTGTACAGCCTATAATAATATCCCCACCACAGTATTGTACACTTAGAGGAGAACGCCGTGTCAGTAGTTGCAGCGAATTTATTATTGATACGTCACCACATCACGTTTAATAACTCGTTCAACTGGGTCATTTGTACGCACAGTAGACCACAACAGTAGACAATTGTTTCATCAGGAACTTTTATAACCCGTGCATTTAAATTTGAGTGTAAATAAATCTTTGTATTGTTCGATAACGAACACACGGGTACATGTGTGGACACAGGGCGCCGAACTTGGAAGGGGCGCAAAAATAGCGCTGTTAAATGTTTTGGCACATTTCAGATTTGGGAGGAAGGCGACCAAAAATGTAACTTGCTCTGGGCGCCACTATAGCAGTGGCGTAGTTGGGGGGGGGCAAAGGGGGTCATCATTCCCGCGGGCGCTACTTACAAAAGGGGCGCCAAATGGTTTATTTTACATACAATATTATATGCCTTTTGAGTGGGGGGGCGCTAAGATGGTATTGTGCCACGGGTGCGAGTTAAGCGCGCTACGCCACCGCACTATAGCTAGCTACGGCACAGATCATTTCTTACTGTTAATGTCATGGCTCCAAAGGGAGTGAACTGCTTAACGTGTATGTAACTCAGGTAATCAGGTAAGTTGCCGTCCCTGGCTGCAGTGAATGTTATTCTGTGGTAATATGATTCAAAAAGAGTAAAAAGTAATTAAACTATATCTATTTACTGAAAACCGTTCTAAATTAAATTTTTCGCTTCATTATTTTTGTATCCGTATAAGCTCTTAAGTGCTACACGGTATAAATGTATTATTAGCTTGACAAAGTAAATTTATTATGACTAGCAATATCGATTTGGTTCACCTGGAGTTACTGAAGATGCTGTTGTTGCAAGAACCCAATGTTGAAACCATGACATTCAAAGGGATCACTATTGAGAAACTGTGCAATACTCTCTCACCAAATAGCTGGAAGAATAAACAACATTCATTGGAAAAAAGCATTACATTTCTTTTTCTTGATTCATTTCATCGATGTGCCACCAAGTGACTGACTCGAGAGGATTTCTGTCTCAGTAGCTGTAATGTTTTCATGGTTGTTTAGGATGGCCGAGTGGTGTAGATACTCGACTGTCGACCTGAGAGTCCTGGGTTCGATCCTCGGTGAAGACCATGGGAATTTTTCCAGGTGAAATTTGTTTCAAATTCGTCCCACAAGTCCACCCAGCTTTAAATGGGTACCTGACTTTAAGTTGGGGAAGTAAAGGCGGCTGGGCGTTGTGCCAACCCCTTCATATGCCGAGATTATAGAAACAGATGTATTCTACACTTCATCTGGCCCGTTAAGGCTAAGGGAACTTTACTTTTTACTTTCTTTGGGATTGTGGACTAAATTTTTGTGGATTAAATTTCATCGTTAATTTCATTTGTTGTTCTTTTATCTCTGTCGGTTCCAGTCCAAACTGGCATTAAAAAAACGGTATTAATTATGTCAATGTGAGGCTCTGTTTAGGTCGGGGACAGGAAGCGCGTTCAATGTGCACCAGCCGTTAAATTCTCCTCTCTATCACATATCTCTATATATATATCTGTCAATTAACTGTCACGTATCAGTTATCTGCCATGTATCATTTAAGTAACTGTCAAGTAACTAACATGTATTTGTCAAGTATTGGTCAAGTATTTGTCAAGGATATGTCATGTATTTGTCAAGCGTGTGTCATGCTTGTGCCATGTATCTGTCATGTATTTTTCAAGTATCTGTCATGTATCTGTCATGTACTTGTCAAGTATCTGTGAAGAATATGTCATGCATTTGTCAAGTATCTGTCATGTATTTGTCAAGGATATGTCATGTATTTGTCAAGCATGTGTCATGCCTGTGCTATGTATCTGTCCTGTATTTTTCAAGTATATGTCAAGTACATGTTATGTAGCTGTCATGTATGTGTCAAGTATCTGTCAAGAAGATGTCATGCATTTGTCAAGTATCTGTCATGTATTTGTCCAAGCATGTGTCATTGTCAAGTATTTATCAAGTATCTGTCATGTACCTGTCAAGTATCTGTCAGGTATCTTTTCATAAACTGACTTACTGCCGCCACGGCGTTGGCCTGGAGTAGTTCAGACCTGGTCATCACAGCCAGGTAGGACACATTGGTCAGCACGTAGATACCAATGATCAATACGATACCGAATATTGCGGCCCTAGGGATGTTTCTTAATGAAATAGAAACACTTAAACATTTAAACACTTAAAACATTTAAACACTTAAATACTTACAAATTTAAAAACTTAAACACTTAAATATTTAAACACTTAAATACCTACACACTTAAAAACTTAAACACTTAAATATTTAAACACTTAAATACTTACACACTTAAAGACTTAAACACTTAAATATTTAAACACTTAAATACTTACAAACTTAAAAACTTAAACACTTAAATATTTAAACACTTAAATACTTATACACTTAAAAACTTAAACACTTAAATATTTAAACACTTAAATACTTACACACTTAAAAACTTAAACACTTAAATATTTAAACACTCAAAGAGACTCTGTGTAAGCTTATTTTAATTTTTAAAAAGATACAATATTTTGCAACCCAACAAAAACAGCTGTAACTAACAGCCTTCAAAAACAAAAAGCTGTAACTAACAGCCTAACAGCCTTCCAAAATAACTTAAAATAAACGTTCCCCTTAACACTAAAACTTACTTTGATGGCGACTTGATTTCCTCAACCAGATTGTTTATAGTGGATCTGAAAGTGAATCTAGATGTTACTTCCAAGTCAATTGCGTGTACAATCGCACAATGAATACATTGTACAAACACTAGGATCCATAGATTATAATATAATATGGTATCTAATCTGTGCTTAGATCCAAGAGTTCAGTTTTGTTTTCATTAAAAGAGGAAAAATATATATATATATAAAGCATATAAAGATATTTTTTACAAAACAGACATAAAATACTAAAATACATGCTACATGAAATTTTAATTTAAAAAAATTATGTGGTTATATTAAAAAGTTTGAATGTAAAAAGGTTGAATGATACGATAAATAGCGGAACAAATAAATATATTTAATTTTACTTGTCTTGATACAGACATGGACACAGCCAGGAATTCTTGGGCCCCTGACAAATAACGAAAATGCGGGAGTCCCTACCCCCGCAACAAACATTAACATAAAGTAAACATAAATAATATCAGAAAGCAACGCCCCACCCCCGTTCCGTGAAAGACTTGAGGATCTAACAAGTGCAGGGCTCGCCACCCATTCCCCTTCATGGTGGCCCAAAGATCCCAGCACTAATCTATTGATGTTATCGTGAAACCCCGTTTTTTTTCGTCGTTGAGTGGAGGCTGTGTGTGTGTGGGGGGGGGGGAGAGAAAGAGAGAGAGAGAGAGAGAGAGAGAGAGAAAGAGAGAAGTGGATGAAATCAGGGGCCCCGAGTCTGAATGGGTGAGCCCACTCTTTAATCAGCCGTACAGCCACTGGTGGCCCCGGACAGGGGCTCCGATTCTTTGGCCTGTCCAGTCTGTAACGCTGGACGAATGTAATACAACTTCTTTTTTTATTTATCAATTTATTCCAGAAACATTAATTTTTTTTTTATTTTGATAATATATCATGTTGATCGTATTATTAGTAGTATTATTAAAAATTAACCATAGTGGAATATTTATTATTCAAGATCCATGTACTGCACATTGGTCTACTTTGGTGTGGCTTGCTTGATTTCATCACCTCACACCATTTCACTATATAAATATGCGTATTCCTTTCAAACACAGTACAAGCAGTAAAAAAATGTTCCTACAGTCATGACGCTAGTTGGACTTACGACCCAGCGTATGCCAAGAGAGCACTATAGGAAGCCAGTGCAATAGAGGAAGGGTCAGCTTTTGTCCCACTAAATCCGCTGGTCAGTTCGTAAGTTGTACCTGGAAGTAAAAAAAAAACATGACCGACCGATTTGAAAGTTGTTTCTAGAGGCAATTCAACATTTGGTCTTTTTTAGTTGTTGTTGTTGTGTGTGTGTGTTTGTGTGTGTGTGTGTGTGTGTGTGTGTGTGCACATCTGCATTTGTGTGTGTACGTGACTATGTATGAATGTGAATATGTGTACTTTTAAAGGTGTGTGAGTGCATGATTGTGTGTATATGATTGTATGTGTATGATTGTGTGTATGATTGTATTTTTTTCCATACGTATCATTATGTTTATTTGGATGTGTATATATGATTGTGTGTGAATGATTGTGTGTGTATGATTGTATGTATGATTGTGTGAGTAGGATTGTGTTTATGTGATTGTGAATATATGATCGTGCATATTTGACTGTGTATAAATGATTGTGTGTGCATGATAGTGCGTATATGATTGTGTGTATACCATAGCGTGTATGGTTGTGTGTGTATGATTGTGAGTGTATGATTGTGTGTATGATGGTGTGTATGAATGTGTTAGGCAGTGCCTATGTGTGTTTAGCTTGAATGTGGTGATCTCCTAAACAATTGTATTCTTCCATCAGTCATACCAGCACTCACCCTGACTGATTGTAAACAATCCCCCGACGATGATGACCAACAGGGCGAACACTTTCCCAACGGTGGTCAGTATGGCCAGTCTGCTGGCCAGACGCGAGCTGTACATATTGACCATCACAAGAGTCACTAGTCGAAGGAGAAATTACACCAAAAACATTACATTTTAAGACCTACCTAATCCACATTAGAAAAAATAAAATTTGACACGCTGAGGTAGTGTTGTTTTCGTTGACGAAAACTAAAACTAAAACCTTCGTTAACGAAAATGTTGAATTTTCGTCAACGAGAACTAAAACTAAAACTAAAATTAGAAGCAAGACTAAAACTAGACGAAAACTAAAATTATTACAGAAAAAACGAAATAAAAACTGAAACTAAAATTGACCTGGGACTAAAACAACACTACGCTGAGGCACGGGTTGAATTAAGGGGGAGACAACCCAAGAAAAGGGAATGGCCTTACACTCAAATGTTTCAATTAGTAGTAAATAAAAGGATATAGTCGCGGGTCACATGGGGTTCATAAAGTTGACCGGTGGGCTTGACCAAGAGCAGATGGATGGAGTGATGGCGTGAACTGGAATACACTTTATTTACCGTCAGAACACGTGAGGTTAGCGTTGTGCTTCAAGCGGCGGGCAGGAATAAAAAGTCGGTAATTTTCTCATGGCTGATATACACTGTACGTTCCCCTATGGCTGATATAGGCTGTATGTTTCCCTATGTCTGATATAGACTTTATGTTTCCTTATGGCTGATATAGGCTCTATGTTTCCCTATGGCTGATATAGGCTCTATGTTTCCCTATGGCTGATATAGGCTCTATGTTTCCCTATGGCTGATATAGGCTCTATGTTTCCCTATGGCTGATATAGGCTCTATGTTTCCCTATGGCTGATATAGACTTTATGTTTCCTTATGGCTGATATAGGCTCTATGTTTCCCTATGGCTGATATAGGCTCTATGTTTCCCTATGGCTGATATAGGCTCTATGTTTTCCTATGGCTGATATAGGCTGTATGTTTCCCTATGGCTGATATAGGCTGTATGTTTCCCTATGGCTGATATAGGCTATATGTTTCCCTATGGCTGATATAGGCTGTATGTTATTCTTTGAAGGAAACATTATTTTAGTTCAATCTATTTATTGTTGGGTTGTTTTTTTTTCGACGAAATCGGGAAAGTTTTCTTTCAGAAACAGAATTTGTAAATTCGCTTCCCTTATTTTATGTTGTTGTTTTTTTGACATATGTACTAACAGTGTTCTCTCTTTACAAGTCAACATTCCAAGTTATTAAATATTCCAGATTTACCTAAAGTTGTGGCTGCGATCATCTTCTCCAGGGACTTGGGTGAGCCACACGTTGGAAACATGGAGACTGTGTACTTGGAGAAGGTAAGTAGCAGGATGAGAAGACTGAGTGAGTTACGGACCAATACTCTCTGTGGAGGAATGTGAAGGCAATGAGAACAGTACATTAACTTGGTATATTGATATTCAAACTACGGTAACACTCAGACTAGACCTATCTGCAGACCTCTCATCCACTTGCTCAGTATTAAAAAGTCATATTTCAAAAATCTAAAAAAAAATGCTTTAGAAAAATCACGTATGTTTCAAAATCCATGGACTGTTTTAAATTTTTAGTATCTTCAAAAAATCGTAGTAAATTTAAAAAGCCAAGATTGTTAAAAAGCTAAGGTTTGTTAAAGAAATCCCACAGTGCGTTTTAAAAAAATGCATAGTATGCAAACTAGTCATGATAAAAGTATGTTAAAATGAAGTCATAGTATATAATAAGACGCTACGGTATATGCTAAAAGGCATTTGATATTAAATAGACATGTTATGACTTTTAAGTCCATAGTGTACATTGAGTTCACCTGTGATACAAACATGAAGGCCAACAGGTTGCCCAGCCCCAGCCTTATGTATGTGTACGTCCCGCCAGACAGGTTAATCATGGCCCCGAGCTCTGCTGAACACAACGAGCCTGAGTAAAAAAATAAGTCATAGGTATGAATCAAGCCCGTCTAAACAGCTTTGTGCTGGAACCAAACAAGCCAATGTGCTGGAACCAAAACAATCATTTGTGCTGGAACCAAACAAACCAATGTGCTGGACCCAAATAAACCATTGTGCTGGAATCAAACAAAACAAAATGCTGTAACCCTTACAATAACCACTTAAAAGCATGCAATGTACTAGAACATTTTTTGATTAGCAGTTATGTAATATAGATAGTTAAATAGATAGATTCAGCGGTAATATAGATAGATAAATAGATAGATTCAGAAGTAGTTTAGATAGGTAAAAAGATAGGTTCAGAGACATTGTTATGGACAGGCAAACTAGGAAACTGCTTAGGGCACGCACTGCCGAAAGAAACCCTTTCCAGTATACAATTTAATATATATATATATATATATATATATATATATATATATATATATATATATATATATATATATTCAGATGTTTATGAGGCTCGTCAATGGTGTTTTTCTCAGGGGTGGGGTGTCGGTCAATATTTTGGCCGACACCGACACCAACACTGATGTCGGAATTCCATCAACAACCGACACCGACACCGGTGTCTGTTAATGTTGACAAGTTGTTGTAATGTAGAAGAGAATCTCGCTTTGGAAAATAATACGTTTGTTGATAAACAGATTTACCAAGTATTTATTTAAAAAGAAAAGAAGAAATTAAGAAAACATTATATTAAAAGTTTTTCTGGATTATGTAATTAAAGTTCTAGTATTTTTTTTTGGGGGGGGGGGGGTTTTGCGCCGACACCGAATCGACTCCGGACAAGTACAAATGTCGACACCGACACCGACTCCGGAAAAAACTACCGACACCACCGACACCGACTCCCCAGCCTTGGTTTTTCTTGCACCCCCCCCCAGCCACCTTCCTTCCTTATGTTCCTTTGTCTCTGCCTAGTCACGCAACAGCTGCTCTGATTAGAACCATAGCTAGACATTGATTGAATGATTCATCGATATAATTAGACACACTATTTCTAAACAACATGTATGAGTAATGAAAGATACATTCATTTGTTTGTGAGAGAGTGTTTGGGTGTGCGCATGAAGGTTCACCACTAAATGTTTGTTCTAGTGTGTACGTAATTGGCACATGCAGACATGCCATACCGCTATCAAATCTAATACTGTGTTATTCCTGCACTCACTTCCCAGAGAGATGATGCCAGCAGTGATCCATACCACCAGACACAGTCCAACTGAGCCCGTATTCTGTAGCACACCTTTAGGTGAGATGAAGATACCAGCGCCTTGATGAAATCAACACAGTTGGCAGCAAACGTTTTGGGGTAAGGGAAGAAACAAAGGAAAGGCAAATAAACATTTGGATAAATATTTGTATCGACACTCATTCACTATATGTCTATAAGTCTCGTAGCATCTACTAGTAGATATGTATGGACATACTAAGCTACATATCTAATATACCTATTTAACTCCTTACCCTCTATTGGAAAAGCGGGGGGGGGGGGGTTGTATATTAGTTTGTGAGTTGCGCAGCAGAATATCTTCTGCCAGAATATTATATATGGGTGTGAGAACTGTGTTGGGTCAGTTAGCGTGTTTGAACGGCAAGGCATGGGTTTGATCGTGAAAAGGGTGGAAGTTCAAAGTCGTGAATGGAGAGTGACCGGAGCGACCAGTGTGACCAGTGGAGCATGGCTGTATTTGGTTGAGGAGATCAGGGATTAGGAGAGAAGGTGGTTGTAGGGGAACGTGGAGAAGGGAGTTAAGCGGACAGTAAAGAGTTCATCGTATGGGACAGGTGCTAGCTAGTTCACGAGTGTAAAAGTTGGGCAGTTGGTGACTATACTATTTGTCTGGACTTTATTATTGTTTTGTCATCATTCTTTTTTTGTATAGCTTTGGTGGATTAAACTTATATTATTTCGTTTTTATGAATACATTGTTCCTATTACTGATTGGATATTTGAAGTGTTCGCTGTTGTGTATTAGCGAGTTTTTCCCAAGTGTCATTTGTTGCGTGGTGTAAAATAGGCAGTTGGGATGTTGATCTTGAAAGACTGTGGACATATGAAGTATTAACGAAGGAGATAAATTAGAGGCCCAACTAGATCCAGTACACGACAGGGGGGGGGGATAGCACCGTTAAGAGAAAAAAAGCAGACATAGAGAGTTGAAGTTTTTTGTTGTTAGCTGTGTTTTATTTAGAATGGTTAAATAAAATATTGTTAGGACCAGCTGTATTTACAAATGTCGGATCCGAATGTGGGTATAGGAGCCAATATATCTTCATTGAATTATAGTTGTACTTTTTTACAAATGTTGTGTCTTAGTTATATATCTAGTGATAACCAAACTAAAATACGCCATTCTAGAACAATACTGATGTCTTAGGCTATGGACAGAGGTGGATTTAAGGATGGGCACACTGGGCGCGCGCACAGGGCCCCCATATACATAGGGGCCCCTACATAGCCCAATTTTAAAACCCGTGGGATATGTCTCTTTTTTTTCTAAAGGGCTCAAAATTTTCTTCTGCACCCAGGGCCTCGACTGACTTAAGTCCGTCCCTGGCTATAGGTACAGCTGCTGTCAACACTATTCGACAGTGTTTTATTCATTGCTAAGCTCGTCTACTAACTTACCAATAATAGTTCCAACAACCAATGAAGTGGCGCCGACTAAGCCAAGCTCTCTCTTAAGGACAACTTTTTCCTTCTCTATCTGCACAGTCTGTTGTATAATACAGCATAAATACATATTTACAGCTGCTATATTAAAATAGTCTGGTTGGTGTTAGGGGCGATGACCAGACACTGGGGTTAAGTCATGTAACTAACTGGGACTCGATCTCGAAATTTCAGGTGTTCAGAAAATCGCTCTACTACATTGCCATCTGGCATTCTTTTAGACATAATTTTTTCCCTTTTTTTTATTGGGCTCTATTTACCAATTTTATTTAAAATTCTCAAAGCAAAAACAGCAACACACATTTCCTTCAATCGTAAACAAAAAAAGCAGAATGTGTGTTAAAAGACAATAAAAAAAAAACTGTAATATATGTCAGTGATTTACACTGTTTTTGCGATTCACGACCCACTTTGATATCTCTTCAGTTTTTGCAATCCACCTGTACATAAATGAAACCTAAAAAAAAAATGATTTGTAAATATTCTCGATGAAGTTAATTATTTGCATTTTTGTCGACCCCAGTGACTCACATTTAAAGAACTACTGATCTAAGTCTTATCTTTGCTCTAAACGGAGATACTGAAATAAATTATGTGATTGGAGGTACTAAGCACATTATGTGATTGGAGGTACTAAATACATTATGTTATCTCAGTGGCTCCGGCACCAGCCAAAACCATTATATTAGGGTATAAGGAACATGGCATATATAAATTTATTGTTTTTCCAGAATATTTTTTTTCAGGATTAGGGT
Organism: Bulinus truncatus; assembly: GCA_021962125.1. Classification (NCBI taxonomy): domain Eukaryota; kingdom Metazoa; phylum Mollusca; class Gastropoda; family Planorbidae; genus Bulinus; species Bulinus truncatus. The sequence continues at coordinate 9,078,249 of JAGDYQ010000014.1, read as the reverse complement.
TAGGGTTAGAGATAAGGATAGGGGTAGGGATAGGGTTAGGGATAGGGTTAGGGTTAGGGTGTGGAGCAATATTATCTATGGCTGGTACCCGAAGTAAAAAAAATACGGGTTCTGTCAGGGACAGAACCGTAGCCACTCCGTTATGTTATTGGAAACGCTAAATACATTATGCTATTGGAGGTACTATATACATTATGTGATTTTAGGTAATAAATAACTTATGTTATTAAAATGTTCTGCGAAAAAGAAAGATTCAATATCTTGATAGTTATATGGGACGAAATAATGGCGGTTAGGTTTTACTCCCTCACAAACATTTCAATTGAAATAACGATCAAAGGAAAAATTAATAGCAAGCAAAGGTGTGATCATTAGTGCACACATTGGAAAACAACAATATCTTAAAGCGATAGAAACATTTTTATGTTAGATTATTCCTCCATTACCTTTGTGTCTGACATTTTTCCAAAGAATTGTGCAGGTTTGTATATTTTACACTGTCAGGTAAGATGTCTGTTTTTTTTTTTTAAATTAAATATAAAAAAAATATTCCACAAGTGAATGTGTCTACAGTTAAATTAATTTTGCTTTTATTTTTTTGTTTTTTAATTAGAGATTCTAAGTTTTTCAATTTCGTGTCTTATCTCACACCTAGATAACTTAATGAGTGGATGCTTCGTGTCATATTATTTCATAACAGGGTTTCTTTTTGAGTGTCTACTCATTTACCTTTTACACAGACAGGCAAAAAAAAAAAGATAATTAAAGGAGTGTATTGAAAAAGAGAGAAAGAGAGAGAGAGAGAGAGAGAGCGAAAGAGAGAGAGAGAGAGAGAGAGAGAGAGAGAAAGTGAGAGAGAGAGAGAGAGACAGAGAGAGAGAGAGAGAGGGAGAGAGAGAGAGAGAGAGAGAGAGAGAGAAAGACATAAATAATCCAGAAGTTCAGAAGACTGTGGCCTCACATAACTGCTAAGTGAGCTGGAACTAATTATTCCTCGCTACATTTAGTGACATCACTTAATGAGCTGGATGGGGGGGGGGGGGAGAGGACCACGCGTAATCACGTCACACGGTTTAAATACCGAGGCTGGTTTAGGTGACTAATATGCAGGGTCATCTTAACAGTGTGATGCGCCCCCCCCCCGGCCGCCCCATCCCATTGGGCATGCTAGTGTTTCGGGACCCATTTAGAAAAAAAGTATTTATTGCAAAGCTTATCTTAATCATAGAATGATTCAAGTGCAACAAGGTTAATTAATGTCTCACTGACATTTTATGGTTCAAGATACAACAATCTTTTTTAATTCACTAGCAAAAACAGCCGGCACGACAGGTACAAATAGTAACTAAATAGATCAATCAAAAGTAAATAGTGTAAATGTAATCAATAATAATCAAATCTTTTACAAAAGACACATAAAAATGTTTAATACAGGGATATGTACAATGTACCGATCTTCAAAAACACAGTGATATATTCGTACAATGTACCGATCTTCAAAAACACACAGATATATTCGCACAATGTACCGATCTTCAAAAACACAGTGATATATTCGTACAATGTACCGATCTTCAAAAACACAGGGATATATTCGTACAATGTACCGATCTTCAAAAACACAGGGATATATTCGTACAATGTACCGATCTTCAAAAACACAGTGATATATTCGTACAATGTACCGATCTTCAAAAACACAGTGATATATTCGTACAATGTACCGATCTTCAAAAACACAGGGATATATTCGTACAATGTACCGATCTTCAAAAACACAGTGATATATTCGTACAATGTACCGATCTTCAAAAACACAGTGATATATTCGTACAATGTACCGATCTTCAAAAACACAGTGATATATTCGTACAATGTACCGATCTTCAAAAACACAGGGATATATTCGTACAATGTACCGATCTTCAAAAACACAGGGATATATTCGTACAATGTACCGATCTTCAAAAACACAGTGATATATTCGTACAATGTACCGATCTTCAAAAACACAGTGATATATTCGTACAATGTACCGATCTTCAAAAACACAGGGATATATTCGTACAATGTACCGATCTTCAAAAACACAGTGATATATTCGTACAACGTACCGATCTTCAAAAACACAGTGATATATTCGTACAATGTACCGATCTTCAAAAACACAGTGATATATTCGTACAATGTACCGATCTTCAAAAACACAGTGATATATTCGTACAATGTACCGATCTTCAAAAACACAGGGATATATTCGTACAATGTACCGATCTTCAAAAACACAGTGATATATTCGTACAATGTACCGATCTTCAAAAACACAGTGATATATTCGTACAATGTACCGATCTTCAAAATACCGCACTAGACATGAGCTTCTAGTGGGAAAACCCGTCTAGGCACAAATTTAATCTCGCAACAACATTTTATTCAACTTACTGTCATGTTTTTGATCATTTCTATTTGTTAACTTTCACACGCGCTATTTATTTTTTTTTTTTTTTTAAAGTTACAGTCTAGTACAATGGGTCTAAAACCATTAAGCTTTGAGACCCACGATGTAAACTATTTTATTTATGCGACCCACCTGTAAGAAAAAAATGCGAAAAAAAAAGGAACATGAAAACATCATTAATTGTATTTATGAAGATTTATCATACTTTGGGGAATCAACTTTTAGATGTGTACAGTAACAAGACATACGGCCATAATGGTGCACACATTATTCTCGATCCATTAACTATAAGGAAACATTTTTGTGCCAACCACACTATTTTTTTTTAATTTCTTTTTTTTTTTTAACGCCGCCATTGCCAGCATGGTAGGGTGTAGTGTGCCTACCACACCAGCATTGTAGGCGGCGCAGATGCATGTCTACCATCCCTACAGAGTGGCGGGGTGAGTGTGCCCGCTATCATCTGCCGGGATGGCAGAAAGATGGAATTTTATTCCTTGCCCAAACTGGCCAGACCAGCAGGGAGGGTGTGTGTGTACTGCCGATCGGCCAGAATGGCAAGACAAGGGAATTTTTCCTGCAACTCGGACAGCGGGGGAGGGTGGGTGTAATGTGCCTGTACCCTCAGCCGGAAATGGCAGGCTGCGCAGGTGTGCTTGAGTGGGAGAGAGTGGAAGGGTGTTGTGTGCCGACCACATCCGTCACCACCGCCAGCTGTGAATACTGCGGTCTCGGATAGTTCTCCTTGACCACAGTACCACCACCCTCGCAAGAAAGATTTATTCGATGTGACAAGAAACCGGCGTGTGGCAATCCAATCTTTGAGGGCCGCTTGTCCTGGGTAATTTAGAAATACGGGAGAAGTTTTAAAGGAATTCACTGATGGTATTCATTTTTTTTTGTCGCTTCAAATTTCTCGAAGTAACTGACTTATGAATCAGCGCGATGGGTGATTAGAGCATTTTCGAAAAAAAAATGCTCTATTGTCCCCGTTTTGTCTGTCCGTCTGTCCGTGTACACCCTAGATCTCAACAACCATAAGTCCTAGACCCATGATGTATATATCATTTTGTAGGTCTTGGCCTGTCAAGAAATGACTTTTTTCCATTTCGCGATCTGACCTCTCAGGGCCGTAAAAGGGGCCTTAGTACCGTTTTTTTACTATATAAGCTATATTAATAAAGGAGCGCTATATCTCAGCAACTATAAGTCCTAGACCCATGATGTATATATCATTTTGTAGGTCTTGGCCTGCCATGTGTACATCAAAAGTTCATTTCGCGATAGGACCTCTGAGGGCCGGGCTTCAGGGCTCATAAGGGGCTTATATATTATATATACACCTTGTACGTTCAATAGCCCGTTCATTTGGTGCGAAATACTGCAGCACGTAGTTTCACCAAGATTTATTAAGAAACTCATCAAATGAAATAGTAAGCTTGTGTTCTGAGTTTAATTAAAAGTATCAGAGCTATGCAACAATTGACGGAGTTTTCGGACGATTAAATGACTACAATTTAGAATGTTTCAATTATGAGTCCTATTTCAGTGACCACAAACCACTTGTAGTTAGATTTAAGAGAAAATAATTTTTTTTCAAATATAAAGAAACGTCTTTATAAATTTTTTTTACAGATATATGCATTACACAATTGAATTTATAAACATTTCCAAAATTTACAAATATTTACTGAAAGATAGCATACGTACTGATACATAACATAAAAATGCGCTAACACGTCCTGTGTCCAGAATGGAACAGGCTTAATTGCTTGTTTTTTTTCCCCATTAATATCTATCAATGAACAACACAGTCAACTAGGTTTGTTGTCAATTACAAACATGTTTAATTCATTTTAATTTTGTGCAATATAAACTCATATAAAACCGTCTCTGCATGTTTATTTAATGAAATGTTCACAAGAATTTTTTTTTTTATTTTGTAGGAGGGCAAGCTTGAGTGATCAACTGGTAGAAAGTTACAAAGTTATCTGGAAAAATAGATTCAATGTACTTAAACAATATACATACATATAGATAGATAGATAGATAGATAGATAGTTTATAGATTGATAGATAGATGATAGATAGATAGTTAACAGATAGATAGATAGATAGATAGATAAATAGATAGATAGATAGATAGATAGATAGATAGATAGATAGATAGATAGATAGATAGATAGATAGATAGATAGATAGATAGATAGATAGATAGATAGATAGATAGATAGATAGATAGATAGATAGATAGATAGATAGATAGATAGATAGATAGATAGATAGATAGATAGATAGATAGATAGATAGATAGATAGATAGATACATTAAAAAATATAGGAGAAAATAATATGCATAGTAATACTAATAGATGAAACAGAAAATAAACAATTAACTAAATACAATAATATAAAGGGTAATAGACAGATAGACAGACAGGCATATAGATTGAAAAAGGATAGATTAGCTTTATAAAAATATATAAAATGAATAAAGCAATACCAATTACCGAAAAATGGTGGAGACAATTTAAAGTAAATGAAGACTATGTAGAGTATCGCCGATCCACCAAACACAGCCAGCGCTACGTACACGTAATCCAGAGACGGATTAATAGCCAGTGGAGCGACGAACATGTACAGGTTCATTAAGAGCATCATTATAGGTACAACTATAGGAAGCTAGAAATAGTAAAACAAGAGAAAGATGAAAACTTTTTGACAATTTTTTAGACCACAAGATCTTTCATTTATTTCGTTATTTATGAAGTTTTATTTATATAGTAAGTTCTGTATATCAAGAGTGTTATAAAGTAAGTTCTGTATATCAAGTGTGTTATAAAATAAGTTCTGTATATCAAGAGTGTTATAAAGTAAGTTCTGTATATCAAGAGTGTTATAAAGTAAGTTCTGTATATCAAAGAGTGTTATAAGGTAAGTTCTGTATATCAAGAGTGTTATAAAGTAAGTTCTGTATATCAAGAGTGTTATAAAGTAAGTTCTGTATATCAAGAGTGTTATAAAGTAAGTTCTGTATATCAAGAGTGTTATAGGTTTGAACCATTTTTAACTTTAGTCGAGATAGCGCCCTATCTGTCTGTTTGTATGTTTGTGTGAAGTCCCTTTAAGGATGAGATGAAATCTCTTAGATCCTATAAACCACTAATAGGACGGATTTTATATGGTGCCCTTCTTTCATCCCCACCATAGCCGATAGGGCAAGGACCATGGAGGCACCACGGGAGATATATTGAGAACTTTAACCATGACCCCTGAAAATCAATTGGCCCTCACCGGAGATCGAACCAGTGACCCTCAGGTCGAAAGACGAGCGCCTTACCACACGACCATTTGTCCCATTTATTGAGCAGGTCATTTTTTGACTCGGAAGAGCCACAGATCGACAGTCTCTAAATTTTGAAGACTCCCCCCCCCCACTCCCCCATACCCCACCTCACGTCCCTTGTTAGGGCAGCTAAGGTGCATTGCTTATAGATGAAGAGTGAGGGGGGGGTGGACGGTCGTTCGGTGCAAATCACATGACCATCGAGCTGAGGAACCCAGGATAGATCTAATGGGAGAACCAAAGGGGGATTTTATAGGATCATGGATAAACATGGATCTCCATGTGCCCAGTGGTCATTCCATCCATGGTCAATGTACACTCGATAAGCATCTCATCCTTTCAGGACCATTACGAAATTACAAAAAAAAAATTATGAAGATCATATTTCTATTTTAATAATAATGGAATGTGTTAATTTTGAAGAAACGACCCGAGTACACTCCCGCCTCCTTTTCCAAATGAACAATATTTTAAAACCACCAGTTTTGAAGCTGGGCAATTCAACTATCCTATCCGTAGTTACTATCCGTAGTTACTCTCCGTAGTTACTTTCCGTAGTTACTATCCGTAGTTATCTCCCCATTTTGTTTGTTATTTGTATGTTTGTGTGCCGGTGTGATGTGACCTGTTGCTTAATTATAGGTCAAGTTGCGGGTATGACCGGTTGAGGGGTTTCGTGATTGGTCAAGGATCACGTGACGGTGGAAAGATAACGTGGGCGGGGCAGTCCAGTGAAGTCCGACATGTACAGTGGCGTAATCAGGGGAGGGGGGGACAAGGGGGCATCATGCCTCGGGCGCTACTCACAAAAGGTCAGCAAAACAAATAATATTATATGTTTTTTTCGAATGGGGGGGGGCGCTAAAAAGGTATTATGCGCGAGTTTATCTAGCTACGCCGTTGGTGCAGTAGTCACACATGACTGTTAGTCCGATAGTAAGTGTTTTTTTTTAAAGGTGTCACTCAATGTAGTTTTTACAAGGCAGTGTCCACCACTCGATATTCTATACAAATCACCCAAAATATATTACAACACTGTGAGCTTGCCTAATTCATTCTACACTTAACCTTTAAACAGTGTACAATACTTTAGCAAATCATCATATCAAGCTCTATACATCAATGAATATCGATATATATATATATTGATTTAAAAAAAAACCTTTATTGGTCTGTGAATATCTTTGAATAGCTGAAACCTGAATCTCAGAAATGCAATGTAGATGCAGATGGTGTAGAACGAATTCAGAAACTCTATATAGTTGATAAACATCTGAACATCAGCTTGGGTGAGTAGAACCAATGAGATCATCGCCTTGATCAATAGAGAAATCAATATTTAGAGGCGACATCGCTGTCCAGGACTATCTATAATATTTACATTTTTACATATATTTTTTTTAGATTTTATATGTGTAAAACTCACTGTGACGATCAAGGCCGATAATGGGGTCAGCTGTTGGATTTGAATATAGCTGAGTACTTCCGGCAGGTTACCGTCCTTGGCTGCCACATACACAGCCCTTAAATCAGACTTCCATTAGTTGTTTCAGTTTGTCGACATATTTTTTGTAAATAATAAAATTTTTACTTTAACATTTGATTTTTTTTTTAACATCTCGAAATGATTAATTGTTTAATTTTATCTATAACTAACTGTACCCTGCAAAACCTTTGCATAGAGTTATATCACCTTAGGCTTGATCGGTAGTCTAGGTTATTTTTGGTTTCGGGCATAGCCGATATTTTCACGATTGTATTTTAAACTGGGATACTGTTGTATTAATACTATACGTTAGATTTAACGCAGAACCCAAAATCGCTTTAATTATATTAGATACTCCAACGGGTTAAATTAATACGTGTTTGTATTTGTGTAATGTTATGTTCTGTTTCTTATAATATGACTGCGGGTTAAAATAGTACGTGTTTGTAATTGTGTAATGTACTGTTCCTGGTAGCATGCCGACACTAACCTGGTGAAACCAAAGATGTGATTGTTGGTTGAGCCTAAAGTAGAGACCATCACCCCGATTGGAATAATTAGGTGAAAATTGCCCAGCGCTCGTTCACCAAATACCTAAAATAGTAAAGAAAAGCCAACATATATCCAATAGACTATATAATTTATTTTGCATGTATCTCACACAAAATAGGCCGAAATTAAAGTAATTCAACTTAATTTTTCCGGTGTTATTTTTAAAAAAAATATATTTATCACTAATATCCTTTTAGATAATTGAACACACATATAGGAATTCGATTGAGAGTTCTATGTGCTAGTAAACGATTTAGCAGCAGTGTACCCGGCGTTTTGCGGGAAGGCAAACCATAAACTCGTTATTAACTAAATTATTTGTAGGACGGATGACCGAGTGGTGTAAATACTCGACTGTCGACCTGAGAGCCCTGGTTTCGATCCTCGTTGAGGCCCATGGAAGTTTTCCAGGTGAAATTTAGTGCAAAATCGTCCCAAAGTCCACCCAGGCTTTAAATGGGTACCTGACTGTAAGTTGGGGAAGTAAAAGCGGCTGGGCGTTGTGCTAACCCCCACAATCCCTACATATGACGTGGTTATAGAAATAGATTAATTCTACACTTCATCTGCCCCGACAGGGCTAAGGGAACTTTAACTTTAACTAAATTATTTTACATTTAAGTGGTTTTTGTTGTTTTTTTTCAATTTTGTTCATTAAAAAGATTAACCTTTTTCTTTGACTAATGTCTTACGGGACCGTTCATTTATTACGTAACACCTTTGAAGGTGGGCGGGGGGGGCGGGCTGATTAAGAATGGTTTAAAAAAAAGCGTTTAGTTGGGGAGGGTCATTTATCTGAAGAAAACGAATGCTCCCCCCACCCCTAACATGTGTATTTGGTGTCACTGTGCTAGTAAAAGATATGTTGCACATGACCAACAAACTGACCAGCTAGTTATTAACACAACAAACTGACCTAGTTAACACAACAAACTGACCTAGTTAACACAACAAACTGACCTAGTTAACACAACAAACTGACCTAGTTAACACGCCCTACTTACAACAGCCACGGCCTCAGCGTTCAACATTTCCGCCTTGGTCATGACGGTCAAGTAGGAGACGTTGGTCAGCAGGTAGACGACGATAACAGTCAATGACCCGATGATGATTGACCGTGGGATGGTCCTGTTGGAGCAGTACATTTTTTTTTTAGGGTTGGCAAAGGTAAACAACTCATGTTGCTCTTGATTAGACTCAGTTACCCTCCCATGTCAGTGGGCTCAATACACTTGATAAACATTTTTTTTTTACAATTCTATTTTTAAAATATTAATCTTTCCGTCAATATAAGAAACTATTCTTTTAACTACTTAGAAGGATTTTTAGTTTCCTCGACAAGTGTGGCCAGATTTTCTCTGGGAACAAAAAAAAAAACAAGTTAAAAAAATTATTACACATTATTGCCGCAAAGAAACACTGAAAAAAAAAATAATCGAGCCAGTTAATTAAACTTGTGGATTAAGATACTGTTCTGTATTGTAATCAAGTCAAGACGGAGTCTTCTTGTTGCTAGCGTGGACCACAGACTAACCAGTATTTCGTGTTCCCTGCCACTCAAAACAATGATTTCTTTTTAAAGCCTGCATGGGGCTCATTATAACTTGGAGGGGCACCCTTGTGTTATGACAACCCTTTCTTTCTTGAAGTATTTAATACTAGACTGCCGTATCGGTGGTTTAAACGAAAAATTTAAGACTTTCAGCTCACGCTAAATGCAAGATACTACTCACCCACCACCGTTGGCCCAGGAGGCGCTGTACAAGGCCAGAGCTAGGGATGAAGGCTTTTTGGAAGTGCCTGAAAATCCTGAGCCGAGCTCGCCAGTTTTACCTATAGGTCAGTGATATACAACTTCATTACAGGTCGGCATATAAAGAACATAGATCTATGTCTATAGGTTGGTGATATACAACTTCATTACAGGTCGGCATATAAAGAACATAGATCTATGTCTATAGGTTGGTGATATACAACTTCATTACAGGTCGGCATATAAAGAACATAGACCTATGTCTATAGGTCAGTGATATACAACTTCATTACAGGTCGGCATATAAAGAACATAGATCTATGTCTATAGGTTGGTGATAATTAATGATAACAATGTGTGTGAATGATAATAATGTGTGTGAATGATAACAATCTATGAGAATGATAACAATGTATGTGAATGATAACAATGTATGTGAATGATAACAATGTGTGTGAATGATAACAATCTATGAGAATGATAACAATGTATGTGAATGATAACAATGTATGTGAATGATAAATATGAATGTGAAAGATACATCTGAATGTCTTAATGACAACCATATGTGTAAATGACAATTGTGAACGATTCTGTTTATTTTAGCTGGTGATTTGTACTGGTGAGCACTTGCTGTGAGCCAAAGATATGACTCCTCCAACGATGATCGCTACCAGGGCAGCAAGCTTGCCGACTGTGGTCAGTATGGTCACTTTGGCGGTCAGCCGAGTACTGTACGAGTTTATTATGAGTAAGGAAACTGTGGAGGAAAAAAAAAAGAGTTTAACTTATTGATTTCAAACATGTGACAGACTAAAAAACAAAAATCACATCTCTTTGTATGGCTAGTATTGATAATGTCTTTAGCGAAAGTGATCTAATCAGTCACAAGGAAATATATATCTATTTATATCTATGGTGCTGCAGACTGATATCTATGGTGCTGCAGACATATAACTATGGTGCTACAGACAGATATCCATATGGTGCTGCAGACCTATATCTATGGTGCCGCAGACAGATTTCAATGGTGCTGCAGACATATATCTATGGTGCTACAGACAGACATCTATATGGTGCTGCAGACACATAACTATGGTGCTGCAGACATATATCTATGGTGCTACAGACAGAAATCTATATGGTGCTGCAGACACATAACTATGGTGCTGCAGATCAATATCTATGGTGCTGCAGACTGATATATATGGTGCCGCAGACATATATCTATGGTGCTGCAGTTGTTTTTAATGTTCTTTAGTGGTTTCGTATGTATATCGGCAGTAAGCTGACAAACATGCATAAGGAACTGACATATAAAAACAATCACCAATTATAAATGCAACTATGAATTTCTCAATATAGGTAGGTGATCCACATGTGGACGTGACGGACATGAGATACTTTGAGAAGGTCACCAGCATGATGACTATCACCCCGCCGCTGGCTATCAGATTGACCTGAGGAATATAGCAAGGCATTGTTTGATAGTACCAGCGCCAACCAATCATGCACTAGGAGTGAGTCACGTGATTCAGTCATAAATGAATGCATTGCTACATTGGCTTAAGGCAGTGATTATTGCATAATAATTAGATTTAAAAAAAAAAAACAAATATTGTAATTAATCCTATCCTAATTCAATTTTAAGGAATACAACATTACAAACGGTTATGGCGTAGGTGAAGGCGACGTAGTTCCCGACCCCCATCTGCAGGTAGGTGTAGGTCCCCCCAGACTTCTGCAGGGAGGTACCCAGCTCAGCGTAGCATAGAGCATCTGGACAAACAAATAAACACACACACAATTTAGATAGACTGATTGATAGATAGATAGATAGATAGATAGATAGATAGATAGATAGATAGATAGATAGATATATAGATAGATAGATAGATAGATAGATAGATAGATAGATAGATAGATAGATAGATAGATAGATAGATAGATAGATAGATAGATAGATAGATAGATAGATAGATAGATAGATAGATAGATAGATAGATAGATAGATAGATAGATAGATAGATAGACGGATGGATGGATGGATATACATACATATTGATATGTCTACAGTGCATAATTTACATATTTGTTATAAGAACTTAAATATTTGGCACTGCCATAAAATACCTGTATTTATACAGGGCCGCCCCCATATCTCAAATGGCTTAGGGCCTTATCAAGTCTAAATCCGGACCTGCATGACTATTTAGCCACTGTAATTCAGAGCACCAATGACTTTACATTGTTTTATTTTTTTAAATATTGTCTACCAAAAACATTATTTTAATATCAATAATTATACAAATATTTTATCATTTTACTGGACTTTTTTTTTTAAAAATGATATATTTCAATTCAAATATTTTATTTCATCCCAATATCTTTATTTTTTTTTATTTGAAAGTCGGCTAATTACGCTGCTTGCATTGCTATTAAAATTAAATTTAAAAAGAAACCAGTTTCAAATCATTCTGGGCCAAAATATTTTGACGGAGCTTAGATAGGGTCTTCAAAGGTTTTATTAATATAACAGTCGATTCCGCTTAATTGGGACACATCGGGACCGAGGCTTTTTGTCCCGATTAAGCGGATGTCCCAATTAAACATACAAATTACTAATGGCTTCTTGGTTTGGTTTCTTTGAGATTTGTCCCAAATAAGCGGCTGTCCCAATTAAGCGGTGTCCCAATTAAGCGGAATCGACTGTATAACAATATGATACAAATACAACACGATGTATAGTAAGATATAGCAGCATAGGGCTGTTACTAGATTATATTAAAGTTCAACTGTTTAATTTATGGTGGGTAAAAGTAATATGATGCACACTGTGATGTGCTATGCGTACTAAGATGTGCTATGTGCATTGCGATGTGCGATGTGCACTGTGATGTGCATTTGTAATGTTAAAATCCTTCTCAATGGAAGAACCTGAATTATCAAGATATTAGGTGTATGATGTCATGATTGGTCATCCAGATATTAGGTTATGATGTTATGATTGGTCATCCAGATATTATGTGTATGATGTCATGATTGGTCATCCAGATATTAGGTGTATGATGTTATGATTGGTCATCCAGATATTAGGTGTATGATGTTATGATTGGTCATCCAGATATTAGGTGTATGATGTCATGATTGGTCATCCAGATATTAGGTGTATGATGTTATGATTGGTCATCCAGATATTAGGTGTATGATGTCATGATTGGTCATCCAGATATTAGGTGTATGATGTTATGATTGGTCATCCAGATATTAGGTGGATGATGTCATGATTGGTCATCCAGATATTAGGTGTATGATGTTATGATTGGTCATCCAGATATTAGGAGTATGATGTTATGATTGGTCATCCAGATATTAGGTGTATGATGTCATGATTGGTCATCCAGATATTAGGTTATGATGTTATGATTGGTCATCCAGATATTAGGTGTATGATGTTATGATTGGTCATCCAGGTATTAGGTGGATGATGTCATGATTGGTCATCCAGGTATTAGGTGTATGATGTCATGGTTGGTCATCCAGATATTAGGTGTATGATGTCATGATTGGTCATCCAGATATTAGGTGTATGATGTCATGATTGGTCATCCAGATATTAGGTGTATGATGTTATGATTGGTCATCCAATGACAGTAGGGAGTTCCATGATGACACTGGATACATGTGCATCGTCAACAGTTATTGGGTCAGTCTCTTTTTGGTCCTTGATCATCTCTCATATCAGTCTCAAATAGGTCTCGTATGAGTCTCAAATCAGTCTCGTATCAGTCTCGTATCAGTCTCGTATCAGTCTCAACCCAGTCTCGTATCAGTCTCAACCCAGTCCCGTATCAGTCTCGTATCAGTCTCGAATCAGTCTCGTATCAGTCTCAACCCAGTCTCGAATCAGTCTCGTATCAGTCTCAACCCAGTCTCGTATCAGTCTCGTATCAATCTCAAATCAGTCTCAGATTAGTCACATATCAGTCTCAGATTAGTCACATATCAGTCTCAGATCAGTCTTAATTTAGTACTTGATCAGTATAAATTAACTTACTTCCCAGTGCCAAAATCCCAGCTACAACCCACACAATAAAACATAGTCCGACTGATCCTGTTGCTTCTAAAACTCCTTTAGGGGAGATAAATATGCCGGAGCCTGTTTTAGAAAATACATTTACGTCGGTTAATTGATTAATGCAGGTACATAAGGACATCTCGTGTGTTGCTAACAAAAACCTCATTAAAAATCGAATACATTAATGGCCAAATATAGAGTCAATAGGAGTCACACTCAGCTTTTCTTTTTTTTTATAAAATAACCGATACTGCCATGCAGGGCCACCGAGAGGGGGGCAGGGGGGTCATTGCCAGGGAGCCCGCATCTGTAAGTGGGCATTAAGGGGGCCCGGCAGACCCGACCATGTCAATTTTTTCACGACTCATTGTTTATTAAGGGGCTTGCAATGATGTCCTGCCCTGGGGCCCGCGTTGGCTCTCGGTGCCACTGCTGCCATGACCAGTATTACCTTCAATGCAACGAAATTCATTCAGAGAAGGGTTTTAATAATTTAAAAGATCCAATGAGCAATACAGTACCTATGATAGACCCAATGACCAAGACAGTACCTATGACAGATCCAATGACCAATACAGTACCTATGATAGACCCAATGACCAATACAGTACGTATGATAGATCCAATGAGCAATACAGTACCGATGATCAGTGGCGCCGACAGCCAACACGGGCCCCAGGGCAGGACATCATTGCGGGCCCCTTAATAAACAATAAGTCGTGAAAAAATTGACATGGTCGGGGCGGCCTGGCCCCCTTACAGATGCGGGCCCCATGGCAATGACCCCCTGCCCCCTTCTCGGCGAGCCTGCCTATGATAGACCCAAGGAACAATACAGTACCTAAGATAGACCCAAGGACCAATACAGTACCTATGACAGATCCAATGACCAATACAGTACCTATGACAGAACCAATGACCAATACAGTACCTATGACATATCCAATGACCAATACAGTACCTATGACAGATCCAATGACCAATACAGTACCTATGATAGACCCAAGGACCAATACAGTACCTATGACAGATCCAATGACCAATACAGTACCTATGATAGACCCAAGGACCAATACAGTACCTATGATAGACCCAATGACCTATACAGTACCTATGACAGATCCAATGACCCATAGAGTACCTATGACAGACCCAAGGACCAATACAGTACCTAAGATAGACCCAAGGACCAATACAGTACCTATGACAGACCCAAGGACCAATACAGTACCTATGACAGATCCAATGACCAATACAGTACCTATGACAGATCCAATGACCAATACAGTACCTATGACAGAACCAATGACCAATACAGTACCTATGACATATCCAATGACCAATACAGTACCTATGACAGATCCAATGACCAATACAGTACCTATGATAGACCCAAGGACCAATACAGTACCTATGACAGATCCAATGACCAATACAGTACCTATGATAGACCCAAGGACCAATACAGTACCTATGATAGACCCAATGACCTATACAGTACCTATGACAGATCCAATGACCCATAGAGTACCTATGACAGACCCAAGGACCAATACAGTACCTATGACAGATCCAATGACCAATACAGTACCTATGATAGACCCAAGGACCAATACAGTACCTATGATAGACCCAATGACCTATACAGTACCTATGACAGATCCAATGACCCATAGAGTACCTATGACAGACCCAAGGACCAATACAGTACCTAAGATAGACCCAAGGACCAATACAGTACCTATGACAGACCCAAGGACCAATACAGTACCTATGACAGATCCAATGACCAATACAGTACCTATGATAGATCCAATGACTAATACAGTACCTATGACAGATCCAATGACCAATACAGTACCTATGACAGATCCAATGACCAATATAGTACCTATGACAGATCCAATGACCAATACAGTACCTATGACAGATCCAATGACCACTGACGTGGCACCAATCAGGCCCAGCTCTCTCTTTAGTTCCACCTTTTCACATTCTGTGACAACTTCCCCATTCTCGAGATGGATACTCCCTGCTCCTGACCTTCCCTCTGTGTCCACGATCTTATTCAAAATCAAAAAAAAAAATAATAATTTCATAAATGCACTAAAACTTACATAAATTGGTGGTAAAGAAATACTGAAAAGTTGTGTTTTAAAATTAAGCCTACAATTTAAAAAAATAATTCTTAGGTTATAGCAGAGCTTTAGAAACATTAAATCGCCGATATATTGTTGCAATAAGTTAATTCACTTCGATAACCATAAAGCCTCGTTTTCAAACTCATTTAAATAGAGCGGAAGACCATCAATGAATGGTTGTGCCATTAATGAATGGGCATTTTAATTTCAGAACTAAATTAGTTGTTTCGTTAAATGAAAATGTATTTGTAAATTTTAATACTTAGCAGTGATAATAACAATAGCGACTAATTATGATAAACCAAATGACCATAAAAACTTAAAACGGTAAGATATTGATACAGAGATGTACTTACACTCATATTTGAAGGCAGCCTCGATCGCAATAAAAAAAATTACAAGAAACAAACAAAAGACAAGATAGTACGACTTAGTGACTAACTCGTATCAGTTCAAGTCATTTTGAAGTATTTCTTATCTTACAGATGTCTCCAGTAACGTTCACCGAATTCAATGATTAATATTTTAAGCAATGTTTGAACCAAATATTAAAGTGAACTGTTAAATGCATATCTTGGCAGTTCAGGTATCAGAAACATTGCTTACATTATTCAGTCATTTATTTTGGTGGTGTTTCTTCTAATTTGCTAAGCGCCTTTCAAATACAGCGGATTCCGCTTAATTGGGACACCGCTTATTTGGGACATCCGCTAATTTGGGACAAATCTCAAAGAAACCAAACCAAAGAAGCCAATAGTAAATTTGTATGTTTAATTGGGGACAGCCGCTTAATTGGGACAAAAAGCCTCGGTCCCGATGTGTCCCAAATAAGCGGAATCGACTGTACTTACATTTAAAAAAAAATTGCTTTTCTCCACGGTATTAAGCACGTTTGTGTTAAAAGATTCAATAGGTGGGTATTTGTTCAGGGAAAAGAAAACAATATGCGTTTCAATAAGTAACCTGTTTTTTTCTGTAAAAGGTCAATTGGGACAGGTGAAGTGTAGAATTCACCTGTCCCTGTCACCTTGACATATATTTAGGGGTTAAATTGTTTGCACAACGACCAGTCCCCATGACTAAACCAGGTACCCGTGTAAAGCTAATTGGACTTGGGGGACTTTTTAACCGGATTTCATGAGGAACTAGAGAAAAATTCCACTGGTCCTAACAGATGATCGAACCCGGGACTATCAGCTAGAAAGGCGAGCGGTCTACACAGCAGAAGAAGGTAGGTGGGCATGCATACTGTAGATAGGTGGGAAGGTGCAGATAAGATATATAGGCAGGCATACGGAAGTTATATAGGCAGGTATCCGGAAGATATATAGGTAGGTATCCGGAAGATAGGTTGGAAAAGCATCCGAAAGATAGGTAGGAACTAGAAGGCAGGTATCCGGAAGATAGGTTGGGAAAGCATCCGAAAGATAGGTAGGAACTAGAAGGCAGGTATCCGGAAGATAGGTTGGGAAAGCATCCGAAAGATAGGTAGGAACTAGAAGGCAGGTATCCGTAGGATAGGTTGGGAAAGCATCCGAAAGATAGGTAGGAACTAGAAGGCAGGTATCCGGAAGATATGTTGGTGGGCTAGACAGATTAATTGTTTGGTAACTTGCTGAATAAAAGATTTATTGACTAACAGATATCTACGTATCGATCTATCTATACTATCTACATATCTATCTATCTATACTATCTACATATCTGTCTATCTATACTATCTACCTATCTGTCTATCTATACTATCTACATATCTGTCTATCTATACTATCTACATATCTATCTAATTATACTTGTAATCATTAAAAACCCTAGTTTTAGGACAGTGACATTAGCTTTATGATATCTGGAACCAATCGATTAAATTTAATTTATTCTGGCACCATTTTATTGATAAGATTTATAAGACGTGGTGATGTTCGGCAGTTCGTGATACAATCGTGCAGTCAGAGTCATTATCAATGCTGTCAGCGTCATTCTCAATGCAGTCAGAGTCATTATTATGATTATTTAATTTCAAAATCAACCCTAACGTGAAGATGACTTAATTAGCTTACCTGCACGGCATTAATATGAAAATTCTGGGTTTCATGTTCATCACCTTGATTTATAAGTAATTCTTGGGACGTCGAAACAAAAAAAAACTCGCAGAAGAGAAAGCGGGCCACCCCTGTTGATTCTGTCTGACGAAACTAAGATTACGGGGGGGGGGGGGGGGGGACTATAGTTTTTGTTTATCGAAATTACTGTAGCAAGTTCGAGTGTCGCCATTTTATATGATTTCCTGGGTTCCTATAACTCTTAAGAGATATTTGGTGTTGCTAGGCAATTCTATTTATCGTGGCCCTCATAGCATGAGATTTGATAGAAATTTACACTGGAAAAAGGTGGTCATTGGGCGGAGAGGGCACCAGTAGGTCGTCTGCTGTGCTGAAATATAAGAAAGCCTCTGATACTTAGAATGTGGATTTATATTTATAAATTCCCCTGAGATGACAAATATGAAACAGTATTAATTTGATTGATTTTTTTTTTCATACATTGGCAGGCAAACAAAGACGATTTATTTCTAATTGTTATCATTCTGTTTGTTTTGTGGTGTAACTTTTTTCTAAATCCAAGGGAGTGAAGCTAGACTATGTGAAGTACATGGAGATAGTTAAATGAATGATCACCCCTTTCAGCAGACAAGAACTAGACTAAATTTGTACGGCCTACATTGATACAACACGGCGTGATATTAGATATTAAATAGATATTAGTTACATTTAATACAAAAAAATAAGATTTCTAATTTGCAACAAATTAAAAAATGATGAATTAAATATATCATATTATACGAGCTAAATTAATATTTATAATAATAACTGTAACATCATATTGCTTTTAATTACGAGGAAAAGGCTCGGTGGTGTACGTAATATGAGATGGACTACTGGAGTGTTATGAACCTGCAGTGTAGTGGACGGCATTGCACAATATCGTATGTTATTGTGTGGCACGATATAATATGTTTTTTTTTTTAAATATCATCAACAAACAATTAAATAGATGTATTTACTTCCTGACAGCATCGTCCAATTACTTTTGACCAGTGCTCGATTTAAGAAAAAAAAAACCAGTGCCGGGGATGAAAAAAGAAAATTTCTGCAGAGCCGCGGGATAAATGTCTAAAGTTTCATCCCCGGCTGGGATATATTAGCTAAAGCAGAGCCGGGGGATAAATGTCTTTGGTTTCATCCCCGGCTGGGATATATTAGCTATAGCAGAGCCGGGGGATAAATGTCTGTGGTTTCATCCCCGGCTGGGATATATTAGCTAAAGCAGAGCCGGGGGATAAATGTCTGTGGTTTCATCCCCGGCTGGGATATATTAGCTAAAGCAGAGCCGGGGGATAAATGTCTGTGGTTTCATCCCCGGCTGGGATATATTAGCTAAAGCAGAGCCGGGGGATAAATGTCTGTGGTTTCATCCCCGGCTGGGATATATTAGCTAAAGCAGAGCCGGGGGATAAATGTCTGTGGTTTCATCCCCGGCTGGGATATATTAGCTAAAGCAGAGCCGGGGGATAAATGTCTGTGGTTTCATCCCCGGCTGGGATATATTAGGTAAAGCAGAGCCGGGGATGACATGTCTCAGTACCGGGGATGACAGTTCTAAGTGCCGGGGATCTCCCCGGCATCCCCGGCGGTAAATCGAGCCCTGTTTTTGACCTACTTTCTTGACATAGTTTCTTGAACTCCCTGTGGTGCAAAGAACATTGTAACAGCTGCATCACTTTATAGTTGGCAGCTTTCTTACAATCAAGATGCATTAAAAAAAAAACTTAAATGTCTTAACAATTATTTCAACAATAATAAATGCCAATTCTTTTTAATTAGTTCCATGGTAAAACAGTAACATGACTTACTCTTACTGAACTGACACCAATTACGTGATTTTATTCGATTCTCGAAGTCATCAAACTACTAGGACAATTTACATTTTGGGAGAGGCGAAGTACTGAAGGTTGGCGCTTGTCGTTGTATTACTGCCAGAGCAGACCTTAGGCCGATTTGACCGATTGCTCCCAAATTGGGCCCCGCGCCTAGAAAGGTGCCCTGCAATTTTTTTAACTTTAGCATATCACAATCAGTCATGACTCTTGTCACGATCTTTTAAAGGCTAGAAGGGGGGGGGCTAGCAGGCATCTGTTAAATTGGGCCCCGCAATTCGTAATACCGGCCCTGATTACTGCTACATCTGTGTGTGAAAGTTTAGTAAGTTGACCACGGGCCATCGGGGCGGACAATTATTTAAAACCCCCCTACGTCTTTGTTTCTACCCATAATGTTAAAGGGAATGAATGATATGTACATCGGTAAATCTGATGGGAAGTGAGAAGAAGAATCATAATAATATTGTAACTGTGGATAGTGTCATCGGGGATAATGTTACGTCGGATAGCGTCACGTGGGACAGTGTCACGTAAGATAGCGTCACGTGGGACAGAGTCACGTAAGATAGTGTCACGTGGGACAGTGTCACGTAAGATAGCGTCACCGGGCATATTGTCACTTGGGATAGTGTCACGTGGGATAGTGTCACGTAAGATAGTGTCACCGGGTATATTGTCACTTGGGATAGTGTCACGTAAGATAGTGTCACCGGGTATATTGTCACTTGGGATAGTGTCACGTAAGATAGTGTCACCGGGTATATTGTCACTTGGGATAGTGTCACTTAAGATAGTGTCACCGGGTATATTGTCACTTGGGATAGTGTCACGTAAGATAGTGTAAACGTGGATAGTGTCACGTAAGATAGTGTAAACGTGGATAGTGTCACGTAAGGTAGTGTCACCGGGTATATTGTCACTTGGGATAGTGTCACGTAAGATAGTGTAAACGTGGATAGTGTCACGTAAGATAGTGTAAACGTGGATAGTGTCACGTAAGATAGTGTAAACGTGGATAGTGTCACGTAAGGTAGTGTCACCGGGTATATTGTCACTTGGGATAGTGTCACGTAAGATAGTGTAAACGTGGATAGTGTCACGTAAGATAGTGTAAACGTGGATAGTGTCACGTAAGATAGTGTAAACGTGGATAGTGTCACGTAAGATTGTGTAAATGTGGATAGTGTCACGTGTGTGCGTTATGCTAGCCGTAACATGCCGTGGATACAGAAACATTTAATCTCCATTGATGTCCCTTACATCTTCAACCCTCGACCCACGGGCTTAGGGGCCATCGTTTACTTGACTGTATTTTATGAAACTTCAATCCTACTGCTGGAGGTCAAGGTTCATATATATATATATTTATAGTGTCAACGGGGGATATTGCCATGTGGGATGGTGTCACCGAGGATAGTGTCACGTTGAATAGTGCCACGTGGGAAAGTGTCACGTGGAATAGTTTCACGTGGTATAGCGTCACTTGGGATAGTGTTACGTGGTATGGTGTCACCGGGATTTGTGTCACGTGTAATAGATTTTAATTCATTCCTATAAGAGATAAACAATATCAGGGGTTACAAAAGTGTGGGACGCGACCCATTCAAAGTTTTTTTTTTAATTATTATTTCATTAGTATAGCTTATAGGTGGACAGGTGGCCAAGTGGTGTAGAGTGCTGGACTGTCAACCTGACAGCCGCGGGTTCGATCCTCGTTGAGGACCAAAATGAAAGTTGGTTTAAATTCTTTTTGCGTGTCGCGATTCACACAATTTTGAGGATCATTGACAAGACAGTACATAACTTTTTTTTTTTTAAATCTAAATTAAACAATTAACAATAAACTATTTGCAATACACCTGTACTTCGAAAACTGTATAAAGAAACAATAACAATACATTGAAAAGAATAAACATTCGAACCAATTGATTGTAGATGCTATCAGCTTGCAAAAGAAACAACATTTCTAGCCAATGTTTTCAAAAGGTTTGCCAATATAACGCATTATCTTTTTTTTTTTATTTATTGTATCAACAACTTTCTCTCGCTCATCACCATTCGGTTCGCCGTGAACCAGCAAAGGGTTCGGGTTTGAACCCTACACGAGCCCTGTTCACAGCCAGAGACGGACTTAACGGGCGAGCGCAACGGACGCGCGATATGGGCCCGACCCAGAGCCCCTAATACAAAAATTAACTCTTGCATTATTTATTTTCTTTCTTTCATGTAAGAATAAGATTTCAACTGAATATAATGATTGGATTGAACGAAGTGGACTTGTAAGAATCTTTCTGTCAGTCAGAGTTGTATAGAAATGTAAAACAACAGGACCTGTGCAGTAACGTGAATTGTTTGATTTCTAATGTGGGAAGGTCTTGACTGCTTTTGACAGTATCACAGGTATGTTTGACAGCTATGAATAAATTGAGTTATAAATTGAGCTATAAATCGAGTTATAAATGTAAAGACTTGAACTTTTAAAATAAAATCTAATATCGCAAGCACCGAGTAATTTGTTATCTTTTTTATTTTGTTTCAATATTGGTCTGTTATCTTTACTATCTTACAATTCTTCATCTCCATGGTAACACCACTCCCACTTCATCAATTAAAACTGCCGAAAGAAAATGAGGTAGTACTAGATGTGGCTCTGTTATAGAAATGGGGCAACCGTGAACAGGACCGTCAGGTCCAACAATTTTCTGTGGTCCCCCCCCCTTTGCTTTGGAAATTTAATTTGTAAAAAGTAAAGTTCCCTTAAGCCCCAAAGGGCTCATCGGGGCAGATGAAATGTAGAATTCATCTGTTTCAGTAACCTCGGCACATAAAGGGATTGTGTTGTTAGCACAACGCACAGCCGCATTTACTCCCCCAACTTAAAGTCAGGTACCCATTTAAAGCTGGGTGGACTTGTGGGACTTTCACCAGGACCTGAAAAAAGTCCCAAGATTCTCACTGAGATTGGAACCCGAGATCCTCCGGTCGACAGTCAAGCGCTCTACACCACTCGACCACCCTTGCCCTTATTTGTCTATTAAAGGGTAAATGGGGGGGGGTCGGATGGGCTTCCCCCTGTCACTGTAGTTTGTCAGAAGGCTTCGTAACTCCTGGCTACAGCCGTGCCTGTGGCCAGGGGCGCCGAGAGCCAACAAGGACCCCAGGGCATGACATCATTGCGGGCCCCTTAATAAACAATGAATCGTGAAAAAATTGACATGGTCGGGGCAGCCGGGCCCCCTTATAGATGCGGGCGCCCTGGTAATGACCCCGCCTGCCCCCCTCCCCTCTCGGCGTGCCTGCCTGTGGCTACAGGTTTGCTCAAGCCACTGGCTCTGATAATTATCAACAGATATTTGCATGAGATAAACCGTTCCGTAGAAACAAAAAAACAAAAGAAAACAAAAACTAGACGATTGCCATCGCTAGGAATACAAAGTGCGCCAATTCCGTACGTTCACCCTTTCATCAGACTACATCAGCTTTCGCAATTTTTTTCCACGTCAGCTCCGCCCAACTGCACAAAACATTGCGCAAGGTTTTTATAATCTGATCGCAATTGACCCCCCCCCCAGCCCCCACCCCTCATTTATGCAGCACACGCCTCTCTACCCTTCCCCGTCATTTGTTATTGCACTAAATTATGTATTGATCTTCACTATCTGAATTTTCAAATGGGTTTAATCTCGAACCCAAAGTCACACCACATACAGCAGTGTTGTTGGTTGGTTGCTACGTCAGCTATGATGGAGCGGATATTATTTGAATAAATGTAGTGAAAGAATGTCCGCAGTGTTGTCACCAGAGGCGTAGCTGGGGGGGAGGGTGGCGGGGGGTATATATGTCCCCGGGCGCCGAGGTTCAGAGGCGCCAAATGGCATATTTTACATATAATATTATATGGTTTTCGAATGGGAGGGGGGCGCTAAAAAGGTATTAAAAAGCTAAAATGCCCCGGGCGCAAGTCGCCTTGCCCCCTCGCTACGCCTCTGGTTGTCACGGCCGCTTTCCTTTACGGGATGAGCCCCTTCCCCTGACAATCTACATCAACAGGGTTTCATCTACTGCCCCCCCTTCTGATCACACACATACACACACACACACAGACACACTTACAAACACAAGCAAACACCTGTTGTTAAATCATTTTATAGCAGAGTGGTCCCAGGGGGTCGTTGGCATGAAAATTGGTTGTAACCCTCATTTGCAACGGCCCTGGTGGAATTAAATAGTTAATTTTTGTTAGCCCAGGCTCGTAGGGCCCTTTCATGTGCATATCTAGGAAAATACCTCGTCAGGGGTCACCCCCCCTAGCAACGGGCCGTGGTGTAGGTATGGGGTAAGTGGCTAGAGTAGACAGCCGCATAGTTTGCATACCAATTATGAGGGCGATGGTGTGTGTGTATGTATAGGTCAGTGGCTCAGTGAGTTGCACAATTGTAAAACCTATATATGCAAGTGAAAATCAATCGGTTATACGTATATAAACAATACGTTTCAGACGTTACAACATGGGAAATGTACAGAATCGTTTTTCAGCCACATGGGGACTATGCGCAAAGATACAAAAAAACCACTCTGCATTAGGATTCACTGTTGGGAAGGTAAATTCACAATGTATATGTAGGTAAGTGGTGTGTACAAAAAGGAAAGCTGGGGGAGGGGGGGGGGTTAGGGAGGGAAAGGGTTAGTGTTGATGTGTGTTTGCAGGGTTGGTATGAAAAGATGTGCGCGAGGTCACGACACTTCACCCGCCCCCCCCACAACCCCCCCCCCCCCCCACTTCCATTTCCCCGATAAGATGTCTTGATGGTACCTTTATCACGTGCTGTGTTGAAGCATCTACAGGCCCTTGTCGTCGTGAGTACTAAAAACACAGGCAGATAGATGTTCAGGTAGATAGATGCTCAGGAATAGATAGATAGATGCACGTGGGAATGTTCGCATAAGTATTTGGCTTGATGAATATTTTCTTCACTCTACGGTGCTGCATTAGGGTCAGATTGCTATCTTCAGTCATCATCAGATTGAGTGATAAACAGTACTATCCGACTATATATATATAAATATATTAGAGCTGCTGTTCGATTTAAAAAATTGATCGAAATTAACGCATGATTAAAATTTTTAATCGCAAATTAACGCATATTTTAATCGACACAATATAATACATTTGTTTGTATTCAAACTAGTATGTAGTAATATCATTGCATAATATTGGCATAACAAACAAGTCAGTTTAATTTACGAAAGAGGTATAATTAATTCAGAAAGATGTATTAAATATTTGCACATTTGTCTATTGATATGGTTATTGAGACCGGTTTATTGACATGTATTAATCACGTCCAGGCACGTCGAGGGGGGGCAGGGGGGGTCATTGCCAGGGGGCCCGCATCTGTAAGGAGGCCCGGGCCGCCCCTGCCATGTCAATTTTTTCACGACTTATGTTCCCGCCCTGATGTCCGTGTCGGCTCTCGGCGCCACTGATCACGTCAAGTGATGCAAATTGTTTTCTTTTTAAATTAACATCAATGCCAAACATGTTTTTTTTCTCGTTCCATTATTTCCGAACTAATGACGTATGTCAACCGCTGTTCCCCCCCCCCTTCCCTGTTATATTTTGTAACACTTCGCCTCGCGTAGGTCTTGTTCACCCTACCCTCCACTACCGCACCTACTCCCCCACCACTCCCCCTCCCCCCCCCCCCCCCAAAAAAAATACACACGTCATTTGTGCCTTTTTTTTTTTTTAAATAATAGTGTAGCCAGTATGTACTTGCTCCCTTATTATGAACGCTTTTTTTAAAATTTTCCCTCCTCGCCCATCCCAATTTCATTTTGGACACTTAGCTGCCTCTCTCTCCCACCGCAAAGATAAGTAAAGTAAGTAAGTAAAGTTCCCTTAACCCTAACGGGCCATCGGGGCAGATGAAGTGTAGAATTCATCTGTTTCTATAACCTCGGCATATGCAGGGGTTATGTGGCTAGCACAACGCCCAGCCGCCTTTACTCCCCCAACTTAAAGTCAGGTACCCATTTAAAGCTGGGTGGACTTGGTGGACTATCACCACGACCTGAAAAAATCCCAAGGTTCTCATTGAGATTCGAACCCGGGACCTCCGGGTCGACAGTCGAGCGCTTCCACCGCACGACCCACCCGTCCCCCGCAAAATAAGTAAATAATAATAAGTTCCCTTAACCCTAACGGGCCATCGGGGCAGATCGAGCGCTCTACACCGCACGACCACCCGTCCCCATAAAGATGACGTTACTTTATTGCTTCCCAACCACCTTACCCCTCTGTCCCAAACGATGGCACGTGCCGAACTATATTGCACGCGTCTACAGAATGATGTTAACTAATGGTATTCAAGGTCATAAATTAAAAATGTAGTCTGATCTGGTTATAGAATTGGGTTATTTACTGATTTTTTCTGCAACTCTGAAATGCTAACATTTGTGTAAAATGTAATGCATTTAGGTGTTTGTGTTAAAAATGTAATCGCATATTTTTAACGCATTAATTACGCTTTAATTGCAGCAAATCAACAGCCCTATATAAAACTTAACTCAGTGTCATAATTATTCTGAAATATACAACCACTGTCTACTGTACAGATGTGTGCATAGCCTAGTCTAGACCATGTCTAGGTACTGTCTAGACACTAATTATAGGTGTCATGTATATGGAAATATTAGTGCAGTTGCTGCAGACGTAACTAGCAAGATGCTGTTTTATCCAAATGCGATACAAAATTATGTGCAAAAAAAAAGATACACAATTTCTAGCATCTCGATATTTTGATCTAATTAGAACCGGGTTCATTATACACTTGTTGTTTTTTTTTACCTTCAACAATACACTATAGAACCCCCACCAATACACTACAGTATATAATGTAAACTAGTGAATGAAACTTTTCTGTTTTTACATCGACCGGAAAGGGAGCAGGAGGATTACTTGTCTTCATTTTATATTACTAGTGGGGCTTTTGTTGACATACCTGGGGGTTAGGGTGTGAGCGAAATGCGACAGATTAGGGTGGTAGATCTACTTAATAACTCAGTGGACCATAACTTTAAAATGTTGAGAGAAATTATGTTATTTTTCGTTTTTGGTGAACTTTCATCATTTTGGTAAAATTAACGCATTTAGGTGTTGCGTTAAAAATTTTAATCGCAAAATTATTTTGACGCGTTAATCGCAAATTTACGCAGTTTAATCAGCAGCCCTAAAATATATATACCATAATTTTACAACGGATAAAATATTTTCGGAAGGCCGGATAATATAACAGCTATTGCGAGCCGGATATTCGTGTCATTTTTTTTATTCAAGAAATATGTCTTTTTTGTTAGTGATGAGCAGAAATTTCTAAATAAATGAAGCACTAGGCAGAGTTTTTTTTAGATATGCGAGGCCCTAGGCAGAGATTTTTAGACAAGCGAGGCTCTTATCTTGTCGATGATGACATAATTTATATTTCACAGCTCACGTTAAGTCTCTGTCTATATAGTTCAAACTACAACGATGCATTTAACTACCGCAACAAGTGTATTACACACGTTGGTCTTGACTCCAGTAGTTCATCAGTCACACTACAACACAAGACTTCAACTTCCTATCACACCGTCACACACACAGGCTAACATCCTGAGTCTACCAGTAGTTCATCAGTCACACTACAACACAAGACTTCAACTTCCTATCACACCGTCACACACACAGGCTAACATCCTGAGTCTACCAGTAGTTCATCAGTCACACTACAACACAAGACTTCAACTTCCTATCACACCATCACACACACAGGCTCACATCCTGAGTCTAAAACAATGACTCATCGAGAGTCGTTGGCTGTTGACCATCAACTCACTAACTGTCGATCATCTATCTGACTTCTCGCTGACTGCTCACACAACCAGAGAATCGTACAGTATTTATAGTATATCAGACAACCATGGGGGTTTGACTAACATAATGTTAGAGCACATTCCGTTAAATTAGTTTCCCATATTACGTCTTACTAATCTCTTTCGCGCTAGATAATTTTTTTCCGGTTTAATAGGCATGCCTTGAAACTCTATCTGGCACATTATCTCTAACGATATGACGAAATGACAACTAGTGGATTGGTCTGGCTATGAGATCATCTCACCCCCCCCACCACACACACACACACACACACATACACCCCTCAGCAGTGCCGAACCAAGGGATTTGGAGGCCCCTGCATTTTGACATTCAACACCATTACATGAGATAATGTACTTATATTTAAGTTAAACACATTTTTTGGGGGGCCCCCTCAAGTTGCGGCCCGGGGAGGGGGGCCTTCGAATTAGGACCCTCCCTCCCCTCATCCTAGGTACGCCTCTGACACTCAGTTGTTTATTTGTGGCGGAATCGCCTGCACTAATCACCTAACATTGTTTGATCATTAAATAGTTCGATTTATTCTCCACAAAACGAGCTAAACGATTACATGACGTAACAGGGATGAGATTGTCTTTTCATCTTCTTTATAGTTTCCATAAACCAGTTTGGAGGTTACAGTGTGATTGTGATTGTGATTGTGTTATACAGAGATATCAATCTAATGTCACCGAACACACATTGAACAGATCAAGCCAACAGATGCACTGTATATTCCAATGTCTAGATGTATTTAAACTTATTATTACAACATAGCCATTAATGTGTAATAATCATCATGCATTGATGTGTAATAATCATCATGCATTAATGTGTAATAATCATCATGCATTAATGTGTAATAATCATTATGCATTAATGTGTAACAATCATCATGCATTAATGTGTAATAATCATCATGCATTCATGTGTAATAATCATCATGCATTAATGTGTAATAATCATCATGCATTAATGTGTAATAATCATCATGCATTAATGTGTAATAATCATCATGCATTAATGTGTAATAATCATCATGCATTAATGTGTAATAATCATCATGCATTGATGTGTAATAATCATCATGCATTAATGTGTAATAATCATCATGCATTAATGTGTAATAATCATCATGCAATAATGTGTAATAATCATCATGCATTAATGTGTAATAATCATCATGCATTAATTGTAATAATCATCATGCATTAATGTGTAATAATCATCATGCAAAAATGTGTAATAATCATCATGCATTAATGTGTAAAAATCATCATGCATTAATTGTAATAATCATCATGCATTAATGTGTAATAATCATCATGCATTAATGTGTAATAACTATTGATGTTTCCTAACTGAAAAAGTATATCATTTAACAGTGGGTTTTTTTTTTTTATTATTGTGGCGCCCTAGGTGCAGGGCCGTACCTATGCTGTTCTTGTTTGCCTATCCTTAATTACGGTTCTGAAAATAAACATCTATGTTGCTATTAAACTTAGAGTCATCTATTGTAAAGTTCATACAATAAAATCAGAAGATTCATTATAGTACCAAGTAGCAAGGAGATAAATTTACAACTGTACAATTTAAAAAAAAAATGAAAATATGAGCCAAATGTGCTACCGTACAAGTTCCAACCAGAACACACACAACAATGCGTTCACACAAAATCAACTGTTGGGCTTTCTGTCTGAGGGCAGGGGTGTGCATGAGGATGGTGCAGTGACTAACTAGGACTCAACATAGTCGGTGGTATCAAAGGGAGGCTATGCAAGTATTTCTTATGTTTACCGTTTTAAATGTTTACTAAATACCGGTTTCCAAAGAAGGTTGGTGAGTCTATGAGTTACTTCTCTTTTATGAGTCTGTAAATAGATAGATAGATAGATAGATAAATAGATAGATAGATAGATAGATAGATAGATAGATAGATAGATAGATAGATAGATAGGTAGGTAGGTAGGTAGGTAGGTAGATAGATAGATAGATAGATAGATAGATAGATAGATAGATAGATAGATAGATAGATAGATAGATAGATAGATAGATAGATAGATAGATAGATAGATAGATAGATAAGCTAATTGGTGGATGGAATGGTGGGAAATTAGCTATTCATGTGTCTGTCATGTCTGTGTATATATGCGTACATATTTTTTTTTGTTTGTAAATGTTTATACAATTATACATGTAAAGCTTTATAATAATAATTACATATCTACATACAATCATACATGTACAGCTATTTACGTTGTTGTTGTTGTTTTTTTTGTAAATAAATTACATGTCTGCACGTATTCATGTTTTATTCATTTGTTGTATTTTATAATACGCTCTTGAGTGATTAGTATTTTGGTATAGCATTCAATCAGGCTTAATACGCAATTTAAGAATTGATTTGTTTATATCAATAGGTCTATGATTTCTTTCCATGTTTGTATAAATGTCAGAATTAGTGTCGGGGAAGGGAGTGTTACTGACGTTTCAGATTGTAGCATGTATGATTATAAATACGAATATATACATACATACATATATAATATTATATCATATTACTTAATAAATTTAAATTAAAGATCATTTTATCGAACCGTCGGTAACAATTTCGTTAAAAAAATATAAGTAAATATGGCACTAATGGCACGCGGTTTAACATTAAAAAGAAACATCGTATTCGGCTTGTTATGAAATTCAATTCTTTTAATTGTTGATACAATTTTACAAATCTGAGAGCTGACACAGATGAGAGCTATGAAATAGACTTCAGTATAGACAAAGAGTTCGACTTGGAATTAGAAAAGGGGATTTAATGCACGTTGTTTGTTAGAAAACGGAACAGGCCAGGAGATTTTTTTTTATATTCCGGGACTCCGGGACAATGCTGCGCTTATAGGCCTGTCCCGGGTAAACAAGGACGTCTAGTTACGTTATGGAAGCAAACAAATGTCTAGGCAAGTGACGCAGACTTTGATTTAGGACTTACATACGGTAAAAATCGAAGAGCATTATCAAATCATCATACTTGTGGGAAATCGCCCATTGAATAACGGTCGGTATTGATTTACGGCGGAAATGATAGAATGGATTACTGCCCTTAACCAAAAACAACCAGAGTATTTCAAACTTTCCTAACAAGCAGACGACCAGGTGGTGGAAAACAGATAAACATGTCAGAGCGTCAAATCACGTCATTAAACAAATTAACTTACAACGAATTTATTTTTTTTAAAAATCACAAACAACATCATGTAGGTCAGCCTAACAAACTGTACACTTAACAACCAAAAATACGTGCAAACTTATATCACCCAGTTTCACGAGGAAAAAGAAAATGTGCAAGTCATCTCCTGCCGAATGAAGTTGATTCAATCTTCTGCACCTTGAACATGAATGATCCAACTAAACAATCTAGACATCCGATAGAACATTGGCAGAAACTGATTTCCGTAGAGCATTGGCAGAAACTGATTTCCGTAGAACATTGGCTGAAACTGATTTCCATAGAGCATTGGCAGAAACTGATTTCCGTAGAACATTGGCTGAAACTGATTTCCGTAGAGCATTGGCAGAAACTGATTTCCGTAGAGCATTGGCAGAAACTGATTTCCGTAGAACATTCGCTGAAACTGATTTCCGTAGAACATTGGCTGAAACTGATTTCCCTTATACTAGTAACTTGTGGAAACTAGATTTCCTCTAGAAATAATCATGGATGGGATTTCGTTTTGTTTTTTGTTTTGACTATAGTAAAAGTGTTTAGTTTTTCAACTGAACATCTGAAGAAAGCCGCACGTTAAATATGCCACTTAATCAGTGATGCGAGCTGTCACTGTGGTCAGTGATATCAGTGAGTCGGCGATGTCAGATGTCAATGCGTGTAGCTAATGATGTCAATGATGTCAGATGTCAATGTGTGCTATGAATGATGTCAATGTGTGAGCTATTAGTTATGTCAGATATGAATGTGTGATTTATAAATGATTTCAGATGTCAATGTGTGAGCTATAAATGATGTCAGATGTCAATGTGTGAGTTATAAATGATTTCAGATGTCAATGTGTGAGTTATAAATGATATCAGATGTCAACGTGTGAGTTATAAATGATGTAAGATGTCAATGTGTGAGTTATAAATTATATCAGATGTCAACGTGTGAGTTATAAATGATGTAAGATGTCAATGTGTGAGTTATAAATTATATCAGATGTCAAAGCGTGAGGTTTGAATTATGTCAATGTGGACACGATGTGGAATGGTGTCTTCCAGTAAGGTCTGACTTCATATTCTTCAATAACTTTCTGTGTTACATATAAAGTCGGAGGTACGTTCGTCTGTATATTGTGATAGATTTCTTGTTTATAGACTAATAAATAAAATATAAACATGTCAAAACAGAAGTCATTCAAACGTAAGTTTTCATAATGGACCTTTAGGCCTGCTGATTGAAAAAAAAATATGTCATCTTCAATGGTTAGCTGAGATTTGACATTAAGAATGATAGCAATATTATAATTAAGTTGTTTTGTATAACAATCTACAACACTTCATGGCGATGTACAACAATGTTCTCTTATGTTTTCTTCAATCATCTACAATACTTCATGGCGATGTACAACATTGTTCTCTTATGTTTTCTTCAATTTTCTACAACACTTCATCGCGATGTACAACATTGTTCTCTTATGTTTTCTTCAATCATCTACAATACTTCATGGCGATGTACAACATTGTTCTCTTATGTTTTCTTTAATCATATACAACACTTTATGGCCTTATACAAAATTCCAGTCTAATATATTTTCCAATCTCAATAATAACATAAAAAAATTCTCAAAGTTTTGGGTTGCGGGCGAACTTCAGTTGTATCGCGACAATGCTTTAATTGACGCCAACCTGAGAGTAACGGGTTCGAACCTCGGTGAGAGCCATGGAATTTTTTCTTAGGTGAAGTTTGGTTCAAAGTCGTCCCACAAGTCCACCCAGCTTTTAATGGGTACCTGACGTGCCGTAAGTTGGGTAAGTAAAGGCGGCAGGGCGTTGTGCTAACCAGACAATCCCTTCTTATGTCGAGGTTATAGAAACAGATTAACTCACACTTTATCTGCACCGATGGCCCATTAGGGCTAAGGGAACTTTACAACTATACTTTACTATATATGTATACTATACTACAATATATACTACACTAAACTTTACTATACTATACCACAATATATACTACACTACACCACACTGTACTATACTATACTATACTATACTATACTATACTATACTATACTATATAATTAATGATACTTTTATTTTCTTTCTTTTATCGTAGTTTTTTCTCTGCGGGTGGGGTGCGAAACCAAAACTGCTGTCGTAGTTATCCGACTATGTACAATCAATTCTTAAATTTTCCAATCTTCAATTATCTGCAACACTTCATCGTGATGTAGAACAATCTGAAACAAATTTCGTTAACCTAAGAGCAACACTTTATCAACAATGTGAGTTACAGAGAGACGGTATCAGAGTTTCCTATCTTTACATTAGTGTTAAAACACTACATCCCAGAATTCATCTCTCAAAAACTTGCACCATGTATCAACGCTACAAATAAAAATTAAAAACATTATAACTGACGAAACGAAGTTAAATTAAAACAGGTTTTTTTTTAATTCTCTCCATGGAAAATTTTGCTGCAAACTTCTGAGTCTTTGTTTGTCTACTGGATTTCATTTGTTATATAAGATTAGTTAATCTATCAGAGAAAACTTAGAAGTTGCATGAATAAATTATAACAAAAGTGTTAGTTTTCATGTTTTCATATGCATATATTAGGGTGACTCACTTTTTAATGGAAAAAAATTAAGTTGATTTTTTTATCATGAGCATTTTAGTTTTCTTGTTCACTGGGATTTAAAACATGTATATACCAAATTTCGCACCATTTGGGCTCCTATAAATACTGCCTCAGTGCACTTGTTATGTCGTGTTTTATGGTATTCGGCAGTTGCATTAAATAAAAATTTTGCAAGGTTTAAAATGCTGTTTTTTAGATACAAAGAACAATTATATTACACAGTACGAATTAAACAGTAAAATAATAGTAGTTATATGACACATTAACCTGACTGTATAGCAGAGTAGTTCTAAGTATGCCATTCAATAATATACTTTAAAAGTTTGTTTAGTCTGTGCTTTCTGAATCCTGAAGGACCTGAAGTTGCATCTCTTTAGCACAGTTGATTTTTTTTTGCATCTGGAAACTCTTTGTGATGCTGTTCAACAATGTGGAGCAAGTACTGCTTTTTCTCCTCTGATTTGGTGAGAGATGAGTTGAATGATGACGCCACTGCAATTCCGCGCTCAGCACAGTCATTGACAACTTTCAAGGAAGAGACCACTGCTGTTGCCTCCTAAAAGGATGGAGTTTGTTGCCAGGTCGAAGCATCAGCCATGAGAAAATCCTTTAATGTCACATTATGAAGTGCTGAAGGATCATTTGTGCTGCAGATGCACCTTTCTTTTTTCTGATCATCAGAAGATTTCTCCATGAATTGCCTCAAGCAAGCAGCAAGGCTGTTTTTCTCATCCACTGAGACACGTTGGGAAAAGAGAACCAGGGGAATTAGTTCTGCACTGAGGTACCAGAGATGTCGGCCAATCGTTTTCAATGCAGTCTGAGAAATGAAGGGAGAAACTTGATGAAATCCAGATCATTCAGAGGAGCGTCTGATAGAATGGGACACTGAATCCAAGCTTTAATGTAAACCAAGGATGCAAAGAAAACAAATTCTGCAATTGAACTGTCTTCAAGCTTAGTCAGCTTGAATTGATGACGGGAGAGATAAATCTTCATAATGTAGATTATTTTAGACATCCACCTTGCATGGTGATAAGCTCCAAGAGGGGGGGGGGATTCCTCCCAGGAAGATAAGATTCAGAGTCAGAATTTCTTTGTAATCTTCACGTGGCAAATATCTTGAGTTGTCTTTTATTTGGATGATATTTGAACAAAATGTGATGACCTTTCTTTTTATGGCTTGAGATTTCGCTCCAGTCGAAAATAGTGGCATATACTCAATTCTGCCTGTCTTATTTTTGGCCAAAACGTCTTACAGCGCTTGAATAGCGGCACATCCGGTCCAGTTGTACTACCCCCAAGTGTCTTATTGAAGACGGCTGTGTTTGTAAACATACCATTGGCCAATAGACTAAATTATGGGAAGTACCTAGCTCAATAAACATTGGCATGTCAACTGGACAAGTATACAAGCAAAGAAATAGGTCATGAAAAAATTGTACCAACTAACTGCCAGACGACTGTGTTTGTAAACATACCATTGGCCAGTAGTCTAAATTAGGGGAAGTACCTAGCTCAATAAACATTGGCATGTCCACTGGACAGTATACAAGCAAAGAAATAGTTCATGAAAAAATTCTACAGAATGTCAACCAGACGGCTGTGTTTGTAAACATACCATTCATTAGGGGAAGTACCTAGCTCAATAAAAAGGAGTTGTGTCAACTTCTATGCCAGGACAACACTTTTTAACCTAGTAGTCATAACTAAATGAATGATATTTATATAGCCGCAACTTTTGATCTCATAACACTTGATTTTTATAACTAAATTGAAATGCACTGGTAAAGCTGGCGATTTATATGAAAGTCAAAACTTCTAGAGATTTCTAGAATTTCCCGGAACCTTCTCAAGTTTTCCATGGTTTTCTAGACGTTTCTAGAACCTTCTAGAATTGTATAGATTTTTCTAAAACTTTCCAGAACCTTCTAGCATTTGCTGGGTGCTTTATATTACATATTCACATTCAAAATTCATTCAAAGTGATTTAAAATTTCAGTGTTAAATAAAGTCATATATTCATGAAATTGTTTCTGTGCTGTTTTGAAGTCAAAGAAAACACAAAAAAACTAGATGCTCAAAAAAAATATTTGACCAATAAGTTATTTTGGGCCACTCTGATATATATATATATATATATATATATATATATATATATATATATATATATATATATATATGTAAGCATCATTTTATTGAACTATTTTTGTTGTATTAATACTCTTTAAGTTAATATTCTTCCAATAGTGATCACGAGTAAACAATAAGAATTTAGGTCAAGGGGAGTAAACTGTACATAGTTCGCATCCACTGGTACAACTTACTTCAGCTGGGTGAGTGCCACTGCCAGACGGCTGGCATAAAATGTTTTTTTAAAATATTGTGTGAGAAGTAAAAAAAAAAATCTTGAATCAGCAAGCAGGTAAACGAAATTATTGAAAGTAAAATCAATCCTTCAATTCAGTTTTCACCAAGGATGAACCCATAATTCCTTTTCTCAATCATGCGAGGATAAAACTATAGGCTATAATGGCGCACTAGGGGGTCCATAGGCTAATATGGCGCACTAAATTCTCTTGGGGTCCGGGTCAGAAGAAAAACTGGGCCCTTAATATAAAAGCGACGTGGGAAAAAGTTACGCAGTAGAACCTTTCTTCTTGTTTGTAGAAATAAATGGCTAATGTTGATATGTATTGTGTATGTATTATGTATTGTATTATGTGTATGTATTATGTATTGTATTATGTGTATGTATTATGTATTTGTATTATGTATATGTATTATGTATATGTATTATGTATATGTATTATGTATTGTATTATTGTATGCATTATGTATTGTATTATGTGTATGTATTATGTATTGTATTATGTATTTGTATTATGCCTATGTATTATATGCTGTGTTGTGTGCTGCATCGTGGTCTATTATAAGTTCATTTATTTGTTTCATTATGTATTGTAGTATTTGTTACATTATGTGTTGTAACAGGTGTTGTGTTATATATTTTATTATCTGTTATATCCTGTGTTCAAACGTTTACTGTCATTGAGCGTATCCATTATTAAATTCAACTTACGATGATATAAAAACCATCGTCTCTACTTGGCTAATGTAATCATATATAATAATACTCATTTACTCATCGGATCTGCCCGAAACCAAAAAATAACCTAGCCTACCGATCAAGCATAAGGGGATATAACTCTATGCAAAGGTTTTGCAGGGTACAGCTAGTAGAAACAAAATCCCCGTATACCACAAATTAGATAGAATATATACATCTTTTACTTTAATTAAATTTGGACTTTATTGTTTTTTTTTTTCAAAAGTGACATTACTTTCAAATGTTTTTGAGGCTCTGACAAAAATCTATTTTTGAAATCTTAGGTTGTTGTTTCTAATCAGAGCTGTTCTATAGAGCTGTTCTTACAATCAGAGCTGTACTTATAATCAGAGCTGTTCTTTTAATCAGAGCTGTTCTTATAATCAGAGCTCTTCTTATAGAGCTGTTCTTATAATCAGAGCTGTTCTTATAATCAGAGCTGTACTTATAATCAGAGCTGTTCTTATAATCAGAGCTCTTCTTATAGAGCTGTTCTTATAATCAGACCTGTTCTTATAATCATAGCGGTTCTTATAATCAGAGCTGTTCTTATAATCAGAGCTGCACTTATAATCAGAGCTGTTCTTATAATCAGAGCTCTTCTTATAGAGCTGTTCTTATAATCAGAGCTGTTCTTATAATCAGAGCTGTTCTTATAATCATAGCTGTTCTTATAATCAGAGCTCTTCTTATAGAGCTGTTCTTATAATCATACCTGCTCTTATAAACATAGCTATTCTTATAATCATAGCTGTTCTTATAATTATAGCTGTTCCTATTAGCATAGCTGTTTATTATAATCAGACTGGTTCAAATCAAAGCTGTTCTTATAAATTAGCAAACTATGCAACAGCGTTGGAGCCCATTACCAAAGCCCCGCCCCCCCCCATTCTAGTAATAATTTATATCCAATCTGAGGCTAAGGGATGGGGGGGGGGGCTCAACCCCAGACACGTTTGCCTTGGGTGGGTGGAGGGTGCCTTCAAATATATCTGGGATTCTCGCCTAGCACATTCAAAGACCAAATAACGGCCCTTACTCTGCTGATATTATTTTTCTAAACAAAATATCAAGAGTCAGTTAAAATTGAAACATTGAAATACAGTGCCGGCCTTATTATAACGTGTGGGGCCCCCCATCGAGAACACTTTAACTCTATACCTGGTTTACATTTTTTTGTATTGTGTGTAATACACTGTGAAGACTTGACAAGCCGAAGAAAATAGATCAATCATGCGCACTCAACTCCCACACACACGCACCCTTTTCCATAACGCAGTGGCTACGGATACAGCCAACGCGCATGCGCTTTAGCGCTTAGACGGACTATTTTTCATGCGCGATTGCTGGATTTCGTGGTCCAGCTATAGATATTGCTCCTATCCCTAACCCTATCCCTAACGCTAACCCTATCCTTAACCCTATCCCTAACCCTATCCCTATCCCTAACCCTAACCCTATCCCTATCCCTAACCCTATCCCTAAACCTATCCCTAACCCTATCCCTAACCCTAATGCGCACACAAAAAAATAGTCCGTCTAAGCGCTAGAGCTCATGCGCGTTGGCTGTATCCGTAGCCACTTCGTTTCCGTAAAGGGTCGACCATTCGGCTAAAGTTTGCCGCTAAAGGCTGTAGTTAGTAATGTACGTGTGTAAGAAGGTATGACAAGTTTAGGTCATGAGAGGTGGTACCACTGCCAACTAAAAAAAAAAATTAAAAAAAAAAAATAATCATTGCCTCTCTGTACATGGGTTGAGGTCTTCTAGGGGCGTCGAGTGGTGATGGCGGGTGTCTGGTGTTGGCTCCGCACCCCACCCAACTGCAATATCCGATTAATACTGGCCAAACCTTTTTTTTTTTTTATTTTCTTAGCATGAAGCGAGATAAGTGATGAGTTTGGGGCGTGGGGGGGGTGGGGGGTTGTTGGTGAACTTTGGCAACTTCGTGCCAGGTCTGATATAGAAGAGGGGGGGGGCACAGGGGGGCTTGGCAGATTAATGCCGTAGTGTGAGCAATTCTTGGGAGGTGCTAGAATGTCCCATTGACGTATCGTGTCAAGTGAGCCAATGAGAAGTGGAGTGCGTGTCACGTGCGCTTTAACCCCCTTCAATCTAACGCTTTTTCTCTCTCACCCACCCCACCCCACCCACATACATACACCTGATAAAGGTGTGAGATGTGGAAGGGTGGGGGGGGGGTACGGAGTGGAAAATTATATTTACAGACTTGGCATTGGGGAAATTCCCCGCGTTTAATCGTATGTGTTTGCAATTATGTTTTCATGTTCACCAGCAACATACTGGATGACCCTGACCCCCCCCCCCCCAATAATAAATATATGTTTATAACTTGGTGAATAATTGAAGCCACATAACCAGTGGCATGGATAGCTTTTGTGTATCCCGGGGCAAAGTCTAAGATACCGTACCACCACCCCCTTTGTTTTTTTTACAATCCAAACGCCACGTGGAAGCCGAACTAAATATATTAAAATGACTTAATTTACGAACAGGCTTTTGAAATTCGAATATTCGGCGTGTTATTATTACGTATTTGTATTTGTTTAGTTCATTCTCTTTACGACCATGCCATCTTATTGCCAATTATATCATCTTTCTGCGTAGTTAAAGCGTGTGGCATTTTTTTTTTTGTAGCTTTTCCCGGATTTATTTTTTTGTTTAATCTTCGTTAATTTTTTTTTTAAATAAACAGAAAAGTTAGAATATTTACCATTCAAATCCAGGGGTGGCCTTGGAGTGTACACCCCCAGAAGCGGCCTTAGTGAGTAGCATCTGGGGCCAGGGAAATTAGCCCGGCGCGTTGGAGGGGGGTCTTTGCGCTTGAGCGGGGCCCCCGTGATTAAGGGAGCGAGCATTCTATGTCTGAGTGGATCCCGCGCTCTGAGATTTTTTTCTAATGTTGCCTAACAGTAGCTAAACTAACAGTTTCTTTCAGGCCCTTTCATTGCACATATTTCATTGCACATGGTTGTATTTCATTGTACCTAGTTGTATTTCATTGTACATGGTTGTATGTCAGGCGTATGACACTAACCACAGACTCGCCAATGACCTCGGCTCAAGCTACGTGTACAACTGATGTTACCACTGGATATACACATTAATGTACTTTGAAAATCTGCAATGAAAGGATATTCAGATTATGTACGTAGGTACATAAGATGCCGCCGCTGGCCGGCTGCTAAAAATTTTGAAAAAAATAAAACGCGTTTTTGAAGATCAGCGACGGATCAATCCAAATTACATGACTTACAAAAAAAAAATGGTTCAAGAACCAGCAGTAAGTAAAGTTCCCTTAACACTAGAGGGCCATCAGAGCAGGGGAAGTGTTGAATATAGGGCCATCAGAGCAGGTGAAGTGTTGAATATAGGGCCATCAGAGCAGGTGAAGTGTTGAATATAGGGCCATCAGAGCAGGTGAAGTGTTGAATATAGGGCCATCAGAGCAGGTGAAGTGTTGAATATAGGGCCATCAGAGCAGGTGAAGTGTTGAATATACAGCCACCACAAAGTCGGGGCGCTACTCACAAATGGGTACCAAATGGTATATTTTACATATAATATTATGTGGTTTTCGAATGGGGGGCGCCAAAAAGGTATTTTGCCCCGGGCGCGAGTTAAGCTCTCTACGCCACCGGGTAGCACCCATCTCCTCTCCAAGTCAGCAGCGAATATTTTTTGTCTATACCATGGAATGAACCCTGCACCCTTTGCATTTGAATCGAGCTCACTGTCGACTTCGCTGTCCAGTTACTTGAACATAAAGTACCCCTAATGCCCCCCACCCCTTTCCCCGTACATGAAGGCAGGGTCTAGTTATCGTTTTAACTAAGTGTGACGTCGTAAATGCTGCTGTCAACTTTAGCCCTCCCCCCCCCCCCATCCTTGGCATCATCCATCCACTGAGGCCCCTCTGATCAAACACACCCCACACAACAATTGACAAGTCATTCTATCGTGAGGGGGTTGACAAGTCATTCTATCGTGAGGGGGTTGACAAGTCATTATATCGTGAGGGGGTTGACAAGTCATTCTATCTTGAGGGGGTTGACAAGTCATTCTATCGTGAGGGGGTTGACAAGTCATTCTATCGTGAGGGGGTTGACAAGTCATTCTATCGTTAGGGGGTTGACAAGTCATTCTACCGTGAGGGGGTTGACAAGTCATTCTACCGTGAGGGGGTTGACAAGTCATTCTACCGTGAGGGGGTTGACAAGTCATTCTATCGTTTGGGGGTTGACAAGTCATTCTATCGTGAGGGGGTTGACAAGTCCTTCTATCGTAAGGGGTTTCTTACCAGTGTTCGTGTTGTACCCCATTGCGGCGTACCTGCCGTCGGGCCACAGTAATCTGTATGGAAATGACTTTGCCATTTGGTGGGTGCTTGTGATCAATAAGTGGATATAGTCGGGGGGTGAGGCAAGATTAGCTGGGGACATCTCTGCCCTAATCCCGCCCAGCTTATAAGTAAGTACCCCCGTATTCTTAATGGACGCAAAGATAGATGGACATTACACTGGCCACACAAACCAACAGAGCATATAGAACCAAGCTAGCCATGTTTCGTCTGCCACAACAGTACTTACAGGATGAGAGGAAATCTTCACTACAGTGGTACATACTTGAATTAATACAATCATGTTGACTCAACACGTTATGGTTATTGATTCAGATGACTTAAATATTACGTCTCGAAGTGTCAAATCCTTAACGTCGTTTCATCTAACATCCGTTATTGATCCAGGTGACTTTAATATTACGTCTCGAAGTGTCAAATCCTTAACGTTGTGTCTCATCTAGCATCAGTTATTGATCCAGATGACTTGAATATTAACGTCTCGAAGTCTCCGATCCGTCTCATCTAGCATCAGCCTAAAACTTGATATCAATAATCAGATGTTAATCAGTTACAGTCTAGTGTTTGCTTGTTTGTTTTTTTTATTATCAACACTTGCTGTATTTAGCTGCCCAGTCACTATGACGATCTCAAGTAATCAGTTGTTTTTATTTAAAGATCAGGGGAAAGAATTCCAACACTCCATGAGTTACCGTCCTTGGCTGAAATCGAAATCCAATTTTCTTTCAATAGTGCGACGACAAGGTTTTTAATTAATGGACTGGAAGTAAAAAAAGAAAAACCCAACAATCTCAACATGATCACTGTGTTTTTTTTGTTCAACGTGTGACATGAAGATTAGTTGGCGTCTGTCATTTTTCTTTTTTGTTTTTTAATATCTTATATTCGAGTAAAATGTCTGAAATAGATTTTTCTCGAAACCTTACGTGTATTTTATTTGTTTTGTTTATTTTATTTTTCAAGTGATTCTCTATTTCTAATCTTTATAAACGTAAGTTCTAAATGTAAACAAGCAACGTGGAGTATTGATGGGTTTAAAAGTTGATCATGTTGATCCAATGATTCGTCATTTTTGATAAAAACATTTAGTACTTTATTATTATTATTATTTTACTTTGAAGAGGTTGAATTTTATAAATGTGTCTTAATAATCGAAAAAAAATTATTTCATTGTTAGTGAACTTCAAGGCCGTAGCCAGGATTTTGTTTTTGGGGAGGGGGGGGGCTGTGCGGCTTTTGATGTATATATCATTTTGTAGGTCTTGGCCTGCCATGTGTGCAGCAAAAGTTCATTTCGCGATAGGACTTCTGAGGGCCGTAAAAGGGGGCTTATAAAGTACCGTTTTTTACTATATAAGCTATATTAATAAAGGAGCGCCCTATATCTCAGCAACTATAAGTCCTAGACCCATGATGTGTATATTATTTTGTAGGTCTTGGCCTGCCATGTGTACATCAAAAGTTCATTTCGCGATAGGACCTCTGAGGGCCGGGCTTCAGGGCTCCTAAGGGGTTTATATATTATATATACACCTTGTACGTTCAATAACCCATTCATTTGGTGCGAAATACTGCAGCACGTAGTTTTACCAAGATTTATTAAGAAACTCATTAAATGAAATAGTAAGCTTGTGTTCTGGGTTTAATTGAAAGTATCAGAGCTATGCAACAATTGACGGAGTTTTTTCGGACGATTAAATGACTATAATTTCGAATGTTTTCACTTATGAGTCCTATTTCAGTAACCACAAACCACTTGTAGTTAGATTTAAGAGACAATAATTTTTTTTTCAAATATAAAGAAACGTCTTTATAAAT
The DNA here is from genome assembly GCA_021962125.1 of Bulinus truncatus. Taxonomy (NCBI): domain Eukaryota; kingdom Metazoa; phylum Mollusca; class Gastropoda; family Planorbidae; genus Bulinus; species Bulinus truncatus. The sequence continues at coordinate 9,035,427 of JAGDYQ010000014.1, read as the reverse complement.
TTTTTTTTACAGATATATGCATTACACAATTGAATTTATAAACATTTCCAAAATTTACAAATATTTACTGAAAGCTAACAAACGTACTGATACATAACACGAAAATGCGCTAACACGTCCTGTGTCCAGAATGGAACAGGCTTAATTGCTTGTTTTTTTTTTCATTTCTTTATTATCAACCATTGCATTCTACATGCTCATCTTGCTGAAGCCATTGTTTACTTCCGGTTACTTCCACACCTCCCATCCCCCATCCCATATTCTGCACACACACACACACACACACACATATAAGTTGAAGGTAAAACCATTTGTCTAGGCAACTGCAGAAAACATAACATCTCTAATGAGAAGTATTTTTTACTTGAAAATATAAAAAGATAGCAGAGAGAGATATTTTTTCTCTAGTTTTGAGCTAAAAAAAAAAAAAGGACAAAAAATTTCAGCTAATTATAAAAGTAATTAAATGAGATAATCTTTTAGGCAGCATCCTTGTTAACTTAATGACATTCTTTGAAGTTTTCGTTTGTTTGTTTTTTTAATTGTGGACATTTTTTCATTTATAAAAGATCACCTAGTTCTCTAATAATATTTTTTTTTTCCTTTTGAATTATATTACTTTGAGATAAGCTGTTAGGTGTAGACATCTTTGATAATATTCAGTGAATGGGACAAGGGCAGTCACTCACGGAGACTGGGTAAAGGGACGGAATTCTGTTTAGTTTGTTGCTGTTGCTGATTATGTGTGTGTGGGGTGGGGGGGGGGGATTCAACACGTCGCATTTGGCCAAACCTGGTATATATATTTTTTTTTCTAACATTTAATTCATTTTTTTTTAAATACTTACAGTAACTACTGTGATAGTTTGTTTTTTTTCTTTTAAATTTCATTTGATCAAACTTCACCCCATCAGCACCTCATGCGACCCATCATTTGTTGTGGTTTTTATTTTACGGGAATGAAAGTCTCAACTGAAAGCATACATACATCTGACATGTTAACGAAAAATATATAAAATGATAAATAAATCTCAGACGGTTTCTGTTTAGTTTGGGATAATATCGTCATTTTTTACGGTCCATTTTTTTTTTTAAATTTCATATTCTTTGACATTGGAGAAATTATCGAAGTATTGGCGAACTCTGCACCACTGGCACTGACATCCCTTCAAACTCTGTGAACTACAACATTGACCCTGGGGGGTTTCTCTCCCGGGATAGCGAAGATCTCGGCGAGTCATTCAACAATTCCCGGGAAATTCACTACAACCCAGGAAATTCCGCCATACTGTTTAAATTAGAAATTCAGCTCTTTGCTGATGAAATCTAAATGTTTTCTTATTTTACGGTAGTTTAATTTCTTAACGCCAAAAGATATCATTCCGTGACCGCAAGGACTTTGATGGATTATACCATTTGCTACGCATACCATTGATAGCAACAGTAACACTTTTTTTGTTCATCAGCGGACCGGACATTCATACATAAAAAAGTGATTTGAACAATATTCCCAGTTGATAACTTAAACTGCTGGTTTATGAAAGTGGATTACAAATACAAAACGGTTTTCTTTACCGTGCGTCATGAAGAAGTTTATTCCATTATTACTGACTGCAGAAAATAGGACAAACACATGTGGATAAATGACTCTAAAAATAACTTTTTTGTTCTCGTTGATTCAAAGATAGGTTGGATCGAATAATTCTTAAACTCAGAGTATTACGTTGACACGGATATGTAGATGTTACTTACACTAGCATCCTATAAGTTTCATGATAAAAGCTTTTTTTATTTTATTTTTGTACCGCGATGCACGCTTTGTATTAGACAGACAGATACATTGATTGATTTATAGACTGAGATGTTGTTCAATCCTTCTGATGGATGGAATGTACATTTAGACAGACAAGGGGACATATTGTCAAATAGATAAACACATGATACATAGATCCAGCAAATAATATTCATGTGTGATCTCTGATTTTTCCCTTTTGATAATCTCTGACAAAAGATCCACTACCCTCCGTGACTCCATTCTTGTATATAGACTAAATACACAATCGTCTAACCCGTGTGTTTCCCTCGGGTAGTTTTCATATCGTGCGGTGTATGCGTTATAACACTGTGTCTCCCTCGCAGGTAGTTTTCATATCGTGCGGTGTATGCCTTGTATTTCATACATTTCTTTGTTCTTTCTGTTCATTACGTATTCTGTTCATGGCAATAAAGGCCACACGTTCTTTTCTATTGCAGTATTTTGTATATTACTTTGTTATCCCTTCTGTCAGATTTCGTTCAGCCAGCTTCAGCAGGCTTTTCCACTAGTATATAATATAATAATAGCGGTTTGGGCGCTGCGTTAAATCGAAAGTAAAGAATTAATATAACAGTATTCCAGTTTAAAATACAACCATGAAAAAAAAATCGGATCTGCCCGAAACCAAAAAATAACCTCGCCTGCCGATCAAGCCTAAGGGGATATAACTCTATGCAAATGTTTTGCAGGGTACAGCTAGTGTATATATATAGAGAGAGAGAGGGAGAGAGAGAGAGATCGGCCTAAGCCACTCGCATGTCGCTATGGAGACTGTGCAGCGTGTCTAATAAAAAGCGACAACTCTCTTTATAAAGTTGGCTCATGTTATTTGGTAACGTTTTGTTGTTTAACAAAACACAGCGTGGTGACCCGAATGCGGCTCTTAAAACTGCATGTGGCTCTTCGTTGAGCTTCTTGCGCCTCCCTATGAGCAGTTATTGTCATTATTTACTTCTCCCCGTTTAATTTTGATGGATTGGGATTGGTGCGTATATGGAAATTATTTTTTTTCCTCTAAATAAAAGAAACAAAAAAAAAAAACAGAATGCGTCAATCATCGACATACGACAACCCATTGATATAAGCTCAACAAAATTACAGTATTTAGGGAAACTGAACTGAACTTGAGCAATAACAGAATTCAGTTTTTTTTTTTTGAAAAGTTACAATCAGTGCTGTTATTTTTCATTAGTCCCAGTGGGGAAGATTGAAAAAACAAATATTATCAATCAGGCGTTGCTAATTTTGACCTCTGGGAAATGCATACATTAAACAACAGAGTTCATCGGGGATATGGTTTGTTATTGTCTTTTGATCTGTTTAAGTGCATGTGAGTTGGCGGGACATTTTTACTTCTTTCTTTGATGTAAATCTCTGCAACAGTCCTTGGCATCATCGTACCATTGAAGAATGCCCCACATGTATTGTACAGCTTTAGCTCATTTTACAGTTTAATTAGGTACGATTCGTTGGTGTTGCGTTTCATATTGGCAGCGCTTGACGATCTAAATTTCTATGTAGACGCTGCATTATTGCATTGAAAGAAAAAATGTTTCCTTTCCCCTTCGTGTGTGTGTCCACAAACTACCTTTATTACCCTAACCCCCATCCACTGAACCCACCTATCCTGTGTACCCGTCACTTTCAATGTAAGGTTTCCCATTCAAACATTCTGGTTTCTATCTCCTGTCACCACGGCAACGCGTGCTTGTAAGCCATCCAGTGCAAATTACACTCCTCCCCCCAACCATCACTTGATTATTAAATGCAGAATGCGAGCAACCCACACAACAGATGACCGTCTCGTGACCGAATTTCACCCAAATCCAACGTTTCTTCTCGGTTTAATCGAAATACTTGGAAAGCGAAACCAAAAACAACTGCGTTCATTTAACTATTCCGATATTAATTGCAACAATCGGGATACGAAACAACTGCGTTCATTTAACTCCTCCGATATTAATTGCAACAATCGGGATACAAGACAACTGCGTTCATTTAACTACTCTGATATTAATTGCAACAATCGGGATACAAGACAACTGTGTTCATTTAACTACTCAGATATTAACTGCGACTATCGGAGTACGAAACAACTGCGTTCATTTAACTACTCCGATACTAATTGCAACAATCGGGATACGAAACAACTGCGTTCATTTAACTACTCCGATATTAATTGCAACAATCGGGATACGAAACAACTGCGTTCACTTAACTACTCCGATATTAATTGCAACGAAAATCGGGATACGAAACAACTGCGTTCATTTAACTACTCCGATCATATTGCAACGAAAATCTGGATACTTGACTTTTACTTGAATATTTATTATATACACATTTTTATTTCTTGGTTCTTGTATCTGTTGTTGTTGTTGTTGTTGTTGTTGATATGAGCGTGCTGAGCATTACGTAAGGTTTACAAAAACGTGGACTGGGCTCCTAGATGTTTACACAACGCCACTGACCATTAGAGAAATGGATCTCATGTTATGTGTTTCACTGAGCGTGGAATGGCGCAGCTTTGTCTATGATACATGCGATCTGTTGAGAGCCTGGGGGGCTTGTACATGGGCAAGTGCCCCCGTGAAGGCTGTGAGCTGTACCCGCAGTAAGTGAGTAAGAGTCCCCCCCCCCTGTCTCGGCATGGTATGAGTTACAAGAATAGTATCTTAGAAGGTATATGTTACTTAACGCATCGACTGGATTTCTTAAACTTGAACAGATTAGTCATCGTCGCTAGTGGAAACACGGCCTTCGGCGTACACTGCAACTGATGTAGCAACCACGGCCTACTGTGTGCACTGCTACCGATGTAGCAAACACGGCCTTCGGTGCACACTGCTACCGGTGTAGCAAACAAGGCCTTCGGTGTACTGCTATCGATGTAGCAAAACACGGCCTTCGGTGTTCTGCTACATTGCTAGGTTCCTGCAAAATCATGATATGGCTTTTTTTTTTTTTATTTTTTTTTATAGAGAGATGTAGTAAACATAGTTACTTCAGTTCATATAAATGTATCACAACTGGTTGTATCATATCACTACCGAGACATTCCTCGATAGATAGAAACCTTACTGTCCGCTATACAGGTACGGCAGTTGTACAGAGTACGGTGGGTATATGGAATGGGAGGAGGAAGAGGGGGTCTATAGAATAAGACAAACAGTCCTTCTTCCATTGCTCACACTTCGTGCTATAAATCTTCATGATATGCAGTGAGTAAAGCTAGACACGGCTCTGGAATCCTCATCATTCGCACGTGCCAACTAACCCTGCCAACAGTTGTGTTGTGTTGTGTTGTGTTTTTTTGTTGTTTTTTTTCTTGGGTTTTTTTTTTCTTTTTTGTACTGCTAGAGTCTACTGCTCGACTGTAGTGTAAGCTTTCCATTCCGAGTTTATCACACATACAAACAGTTTAATGGGAGTGTAGGCCACCGGGGGGGGGGGGTAAATGATTGGGGATTAAAAGTGTAAAATGTCTGCGAGACATAATCAAAGTTATCAGCGGTTGTGTTATTTATTTTTTTATGAACATGTACCTGTCAACAGAGTTGTAATGGGGGGTGGGGGGTGGCGGGGTGGGGGTGGAGATAGCAGCAACGGGTTTTTTTTTTAATTGCGAGTACTACATCACCACTTTGAAATGGGCCCCTTAGTGGGGTGGGGGCATCTTGCTGTTAAGACGGGCCCTGTGTGTCTTATTTTAAACTATTATAATATAATTCGTTTATTAAAGCTATAATAAACATAATATAGAACAGTGGCTCTCAAACGTTTTGAGATTCGCGACCCAACAAGAAACATGTTTTCGCGCCCCCCCCCCCTTTCTGTAAAGAAAGCCAAATGAAGAAAATTGCCATTAAAATTAATTTTAAAATTTTCTCGATTGAGCGATTGTTAAAAAATGTTGGTGGCCTACTCAAATTTATCTCCCTTTGAGAACCACTGATTAAGACCTTCAGGTCATAATTAATTGCTTACTATTCAAAACCAATTAAAATGAAATAATCACTAAAAAAAAAGAACGCTTAAGGAACATGAGCCAGGCTAACTATTTGGCATGTTAAAGGTGAGCAACATGATAACTGGAGGTACGTTCAAATAGAATTGTTACGTCTGTAGGAACCATTGACGTGTTATTGAACGCCATTATTACAAAAGTAAATTAGCTCTTCCTATTATAATGCTGCATGACAAATTAAATCTATGGATACAGTGTGTTTAGATCTATAGATACAGTGTGTTTAGATCTATAGATACAGTGTGTTTAGATCTATAGATACAGTGTGTTTAGATCTATGGATACAGTGTGTTTAGATCTATAGATGCAGTGTGTTTAAATATATAGATACAGTGTGTTTAGATCTATAGATACAGTGCGTTTAAATCTATAGATACAGTGTGTTTAAATCTATAGATACAGTGTGTTTAAATCTATAGATACAGTGTGTTTAAATCTATAGATACAGTGTATTTAGATCTATAGATACGGTGTGTTTAGATCTATAGATACAGTGCGTTTAAATCTATAGATACAGTGTGTTTAAATCTATAGATACAGTGTGTTTAGATCTATAGATACAGTGTGTTTAGATCTATAGATACAGTGCGTTTAAATCTATAGATACAGTGTGTTTAAATCTATAGATACAGTGTGTTTAAATCTATAGATACAGTGTGTTTAAATCTATAGATACGGTGTATTTAGATCTATAGATACAGTGTGTTTAAATCTATAGATACAGTGTGTTTAAATCTATAGATACAGTGTGTTTAGATCTATAGATACAGTGTGTTTAGATCTATAGATACAGTGCGTTTAAATCTATAGATACAGTGTGTTTAAATCTATAGATACAGTGTGTTTAAATCTATAGATACAGTGTGTTTAGATCTATAGATACAGTGTGTTTAGATCTATAGATACAGTGCGTTTAAATCTATAGATACAGTGTGTTTAAATCTATAGATACAGTGTGTTTAAATCTATAGATACAGTGTGTTTAAATCTATAGATACGGTGTATTTAGATCTATAGATACAGTGTGTTTAAATCTATAGATACAGTGTGTTTAAATCTATAGATACAGTGTATTTAGATCTATAGATACAGTGTGTTTAGATCTATAGATACAGTGTGTTTAGATCTATAGATACAGTGTATTTAGATCTATAGATACAGTGTATTTAGATCTATAGATACAGTGTATTTAGATCTATAGATACAGTGTATTTAGATCTACAGGTACACTGTCACTGATACATTCATCATCACAGGTAGTGTGTTTGTTCTTATAGCCTCGTCTCCAGTCTTGTGATGATAAATAAAATGCTGACATCATTCCAAGAATAATAATGTTCCAGTACAGTTTATTTTTTAATGTTTAAAAATAAACAACCAATAACATAGAAAATCGTAAATTGTGACTGAAATACATTTATAGCACCTGTCAAATTATCTTTTTTTCAACATTCGTTTTGATTTTAAAGGATATTTTTAATGCTTCTTGCAGAGGCGTACTATGTTTGGGGTGGGGGGGGGGTCCAAATTTGAAAGTCCCCCGCCCGGGCCCCAGCTTGAGGGGAGCCTGCAAAAATTTTTTTCCACTTAAATATTAAGTACATTATCTCATGTCATGGTGTCGAATGTGAAAATGCAGTTGCCCCCAAAGAGGCCAAGGCCCCCCGGGGCCCCCAAATCCCTAGGTTCGGCACTGGCACCTAGTTTTTTTTTTAAACTCTCGATCATATTTCAATGTGAAGCAGTAGTATTAAGTATGACCGTAACAAGAGCATATTGATTCCATTCATTAAACAAGGAAACCAACGGTATATATAATCACTCTGGCATTACTAGACGCTGTAATGTTGAGCATTTCAGACTGGTCTCCCCTTATTTCTTGATGCCAACCAATCGCTGAGCTTCTTACCGCTGAGTGTTACGTGTGGTTAAAAAAAAATATTTAATTTCTTTTTACCTGAACATTATTACTTTATGTGATATTTTTGTTGATTTTATTTTATGTTTTATTTTTTTTTTTAAATATATTACTTGAATTTAGCTGTTTTCTGTTCAAACTTCTTACAGTTTTTTTGCTCTTATCTTCAATAGGAATTTCCTTTCTTCTAAATGTTTAATGATTATTACTAACTCGTTATATCTCATGAAATTTTGTTTCTTAAAACTCAGTTGGGGGTTGGGGGGGGTGTAAAGGTGTGAGCAGGTAGCCTCAATAGGTCTGGCATAGGTGTCAGCAGGCTCGTTGATGAGGTCAGCTGGCGCCTTCGTGATGCACACCACCCCCTTCCTCTTCCTCCTCCTCCTCCTTTATTATGAGTCAGCGCCTCCAGGGGGGGGGGGCATTGAATATATCAGTGTTAGAAGTGGCGGGCTGCCGTCTTAACGTTTATATGTAATGGCCATCAGTAGAACCTTGGGTTTAAATGATGTGTTCATCATGGGGACTGGAATGATAAAAAATGTTTTGCTTTATTCCTGATAAAACCAAAGATACGAAATATATCTTCCATCACTCACAGAGGCGTACCTAGGGAGGGAGGGGGGTCCTAATTCGAAAGTCCCCCCGGGCCCCAGCTTCAGGTGGGCCCCAAAAATTATTTTTTTTACATTAAATATCAAGTGCATTTTCTCATGTCATGGTGTCTAATGTCAAAATCCACTACTCCCCCCCTCCCAAAGTGGCCAAGCCCGACCCCTCGGGATCCAAAATCTCTAGGTTCGGCACTCATCACTCACACCCTCTCCAGTCTCCTCCCCCCCCTCCTCCCTTTCCACACTTGTAACCGATCGCAATGACAAAGGAACTAGGGAGCGACCGATATGCCTTTTTACCGATAGTCCGATACCGATATTTTCCCCCAGCATTTTTACCGATACCGATATTTTATTTTTAGGGGCTGTCCATTATTTATGTAAAAAAATTTTTGGCGATTTTTACCTCCCCCCCTTGTCAACAACTTGTCAAACTTTCCGAGACCCCCCTATAAAATTACGTCAACATTTGATTACCCCCCCCCCTAAAAAGGTGGCTTCCAAAATGTTTATGTGGCAAAATTAGTAGGAATATAGTTAGTTTAAGTAAAATACTGAATGTTAAGCGAGTGTGTAACACAGAACTACAGACGCTGCTTAATTTTCCTATTTATTAAGTAATTATATTAAATTTAAAAAAGTAACATTGTTGACGTCAACTTTTCTTGACCTCCCTCCCCTCCCCCTTGTCAACAATTGTCAAAAATTTTCTGACCCCCCTCCCCCCTATTTTGTTGACGTAATTAATGGACAGCCCCTTAAGCAACAACAATGTCAATTGCCAAACACGTGTTTCTCTCGTGCTAATACAGCTAATGACGTACGTCAACCCATGCTTACCCCTTCCCTGTCATATTTCGTGACAATTCGCCGACACGTAAGTCTTGTTTCCCCCCCCCCCCAACTTCCCATCCCAACATAAAATACGCACAGATGTTCACTAATTGTATCATTCAAGGTCATACATTAGAATTAAGAAATGCCAATCCTATTGTTTCAAGGTCGTATCTCTGATGTATACGTGACAATTTCTGTGTGCGGGTTTTTTGTTTTCCTTTTTTTTTAAATCTTGTCTGATCTGGTTATAGAATTGGGTTATTTACTGATTTTCTTTTCTGCAACTCTGTTGTGAAAAAAAAAACAATGTATCGGCAGCCAAAAAACGGCCGGTCCGACAGTTAACCCATTGTGCCAATATCGGTTCGACTATCGGTCGCTCCCTACAACAATCGGCCGATCCGATATTAACCGATAGTGCCAATATCGGTCCGATACCGATAGCGATCCGATTATCGGTCGCTCCCTAAAAGGAACTACTGCCAGTGTGACTGCACAGCCGTCCCATTCCCGAGGGTGGAGGTGGAAGCCCCGTAGCGTGAAAATTCTACAGCATGGGCCAGGCATTCTACAGCATGGGCCAGGCATTCTACAGCATGGGCCAGGCATTCTACAGCAGGGGCCAGCAGGCAATAGCAGGGGGGGCAGGTAATACATTTTACTAAGTAGAACAAATAAGCAGAGGGGGCCAGACAAAACGCAGGGGGGCGGCCCCTGCCCCCCCCCCTGCACGCTACGGGCCTGGGAGGTGGGTATGGTGTGGGGTGGGAGGCAGGGGTGTCAAATTAAATAGATGGAATAATAAACTAGAAAAAAAAAACTTCCAATACTTTTCAATGACACCATGAAACCCAATTTTCGTTACATTGTTGTCTCATAAGCATGTACTTGAACACAACGTTGAACTCTTCGATGTAAGTGAAGGCTTCTATTGATTAGGTTCGTTTTCAATTCTTTCATTTCATATTGATTGTTCATTAAATATTGTTCAGTTTACTAAGGTGTGGCTGTAGAAAGTATTGCTTTATTAAATGAACAATTTATACTATAACAACTAAGAACCAACGACAATAAAAATGTTATAATCATTTTTTACATGCGTTTACATTACAAAACAGTTTTCTGCATTTTACCTTGACCTCTGAGGTAAATTAAACGAGATCAAGGGGGGGGGGGTTGGGTAGGCTGGATGGGAGAGAATCTTGTAACTCAATAAATTCATATTTAATGAAATTGTCATGTTACAGCCATTTAAGCTGGACTGAGCTAAAGTGCACGTCAGTGGGCCTTGAACTTTTGACCCTTAACAACTTCTTCCTCCTCCTCCTCATCCCATCTTCCTGCGAGCCATTGTGGGGTGGGGGGGGGAGTTAGGGATGGCCACGAGTGTTGTAAATATTTCATTTGTTATGACCTGGTAAAACACAAAAAAAATTGAGAACGTGAATCAATCAGCCAGATCGATATGTCCTCCCTACGATGGTCGACTGGTCGGTGGGTTCTGATTAATATTAGAATGTCAGTAGTCCGTCACGTTCTCGCAGCAGCGCATGCGCGGGTTAATTGAGGGCGGATGTGACGTCACGATGCTGTTGTCGCTGTTGTTTTTGTTGTTACTCCACTACCGTTTTTGGTTTTTGGGGAAGCGAGGATTGGTAATCTTACCTGTAGCTGTGGGGGGAACCACGTGTAAAAACAAACCTTTTAGGATAGGTGGGGGTAATTGGGGGGGGGGGGAGCGTATTGTATTTTATTTTACGTGCAATAAAAGGAAGGGCACAGACCAATCATCAATGTTTGGGGTTGGTGGGTTTGTATGAGCTAAATATTAATTGAAAGCAAACGGTAATAATGCGAACGGGCGTAGGGTGAGTGCAAAGCAGGCCGGATTTAATTTTAAAAAATAAACTACGAGTGTGGCAGTGGCGACACTAGGGGGGTGCGGACCGCACTGGGTGACACCCTAACAAGGGGTGACACCAAAATGCAAAATATCTAGTTGTAGGCCTATATTCTTATTTTGTAATTTAAAAAAATTCAAAGCCGTATTTAATTTTTTAAAATAAATAAAAATATCTCCGATTATTAACAGCAAATGACTTTATAAGGCTTCGAAAAAAATTAATGCCAAATATAAAAATATCTCCGATTATTAACAGACACTGCGTACTTTTTATTATTAATTATTTTAATGAAATTATTGGTATACTTGCACTGACCTATAGATATCAATTATTTATTCTTCTATTGTCTTTGTAAATTTATTTCTAAATTTTGCTAAGAATGCTGTATGTCTATGGGGTGTCATGAGAGGGGTGACACCATGAGTTACCGCACCGGGTGACACCAACCCTAGTGACGCCACTGGAATGTGGGCAGTAAAAAAAAAATGAAATCTCGATGATGTCGCCATCATGGCTCGATCGTTAACACCGGTAGATACCAGTGGCCGTACCAGACCGCGACACACCTGCAGGGGGGAGGGGGCGTAAACTCAACTGAAGTCGCTGAGGTTTTGAGCTCGAGCAGAGAGGGTTGGCAAGGGGGTGGGGGGTGACATCATGCCCCGGGCGCTACTAACAAAGCGGCGCCAAATGGTATATTTTACATATAATATTATATGGTTTTCGAATGTCGGGGGCGCTAAAAAGGTATTGTGCCCGGGCGCGAGTTAAGCTGGCTACGGCCCTGAGCCCGAGATCTACTCCACGCCTCAACGCCGCCTTGGTGTATGTGTGTGGGAGAGGGGGCAGGAGTAGGGAGGGGGCAGGAGTAGGTAGGGGGGGGGTCTCATGTTTTAAAGGTAATGACAACTTTCAACGTCAATTGTCTATATTGAGTTTTTTTTAAGAAGGAAAAAACAAACAGCTGCACAGCTCTGAAGCTGTTTGGTCGGATTACTAAAATTGTATAATGGTGAGTTCAATCCACTGTGTCATCTCTTCCATCTTCGAGCACTTAAACCAACCGTGGCGCCAAATGTGGCTCTTTTTGTGGGTGGGTGGCGCCTAGGATGTGAGACTGATCTGCATGCTATTAAGGGCTCAACTCCGGGCGTGTACCAGTCACCCACCTATATTTTCTCGTGGTGCCTCCACGGCCATGGCACTATCGTTGAGCGGGAGAATGGCGCCACGAAAACTCCCCATTTGTGTCTTATACGATCTAAGAGATGGACATCTGATCCTTACAGGATCTGTACAACAACAACAACAACAGCAGCATTAACAAATTCGGTTCTTCGTTTCGTTTCGTTTTTTTTTGGGGGGGGGCAGCTCCCATTTTTGATTTGATTCATTCCATACCATGACACGGCTCACATCGCCATCGTGCGTGACCAGTGGCCATCCATGGATGTATGAGATTTCCCCTGTGTGTCCACTAACAAGATGGACAAGTCAGTGCTGCTGCTAACTAACCGTTTCAACCAACCAAAGCATTCCTCCCCCCCCCCCCCATGAAACTGCTAAGTCATTTTTAAGCAGATTACTGTACACGAAAGAGCGGCATGGCGTGTGTTCGGGTGGTAACCTCATCGCGTTGGCACACGTTCATTATTTATGTTGAGGTGAGCCCATTTTCAGGGGTAACCAAAGTTTTGTGCGGCCCCCCATGTTTTCATAGAATTAACTCAATTAGGAAACGGCGAGGCTCTGTACAGGCCCTGTGAGGCTCTGTGGGGCCCTGTACAGTATTTTACACTATATATCTATGTAAAAAGAATCCATTCAGGTCTAATTGACCTTATTCGTGGCATATATTATCCCCTGGCATATATTATCCCCTGACATATATGTATCCCCTGACATATATTATCCCCTGACATATATTATCCCCTGGAATATATTATCACCAGAATTAGAGCATTGGTACATTGGACGTAATTCGGATCGTTGAAGGACACAAAAAAAAAATTGTCAGAGACCTTATAAATAACCGTAAGGTTAAAGTGAATCTGGCTTGCGACTCGATAGAGATGTCAGCGTAGCGAGACGAGTGATATATACAAATCTATTTGTTTACTTCTTCTGACAGATAACTGCAGCTAAGAGTTGGCATCAGCCAAGAAACGTCACACACACAAACACACAAAAAAACGAGTTCAATATTTATGATCACCTGCCAACTATGAAATTACAAAAATTGGTTTAAAATATTCGTAGAAATTCCAAGTAGATACCGTTCCAAGTAGATACAGTTCCTGCAGTCAAAATTCATTTCTTTTTTTTTTTTAAAAATAGTCTTTGATTGATTGCGTCATTATTTCCCTTTTTTTTAAAAAAAAATAGTCTAGCACAGGGGTGGGCAAACATTTTGAATCGTAGGCTGCAAAAGACTTTTAAATTTGACAGGGGGGCCCGGATTAAGAATATATGGATGGCGAATTTATGTAAAACAAGTATTAACTAAACGCAAAGTACACTGATGTGTACGAGTCTGGATGAGCGAAAGACAGGCGGATCCAGTGCCGCCGAGAGGGGGGGTCAGTGGGCAAATGCCCAGGGGCCCGGTGAGTTTTAGGGGCCGGACTGAGCTGGCCAATCAACTTTTGAAAATATTATTATCAGCACGGGGTGGGGGCCCGTGACAGCCCTGCCCCAGGGGCTCGAAATTTCTATCGGTGTGCCTGGATGGATCTAATCCCCAAATTACAATGGCTGTGTATTTGTTTTCTCTTCAGTTATTTTTTTTTTTTACATTTAGTCATAGAATCCTCCAATCAGATTTGTTTAGATTAGTTGGTGCGGGCCTATATAGACTAGACAGACATTTAACTTACGTGAGTAATGCCATAAGTGTGGGGGTGTTGGGGGAGGGTGTTGTTGTGTGGGAGGTGATGATGTTGGAGAGGGAGGGAGGGGGTGTTGTGTGGGATGTGAGGGCTGAGGGAAAAAAAAATCAACACCGCATACCTTAGTCTGCTAATCTGAAGAAATCATCCGACAAGAACAAGTGATTCCCAAACCTTATTCGGAGTAATAAGCCCCCCCCCCAACTGCTCTTAGAGGAGAACAAAAAAAATGTGACCTAATTGTGAAACGAAGAGACTTATAGTGGGACATAGTTGATCGTATAGTGACAGGCTCGTCAACCTTTAACTCACATATCGATGTAACAGTGCGACATCCCATAATAAACCATTCGCGACCCTACCCAAACCCCTTGGACTGAGAAGCGCTGTACTTGAGATTCCCAAACGGTAAGTAACGTGTTAATGATTGCATCATTCCTATCATGCCAAATCTTCCCCAAGCCCTCCTTCCCTAACATTTGAGGGGTATGATGCAAGGGAAATGACCAAAATAGATGGGATTGGCTGCCAGTGTTCCTTTGTTGTCTCGCCCCCTCCCCCCCCCCAATCCTCCACCGCTTTCCCCTCCGCGCATTGTTTTATCCAAGAATAGACCCAGTGAAACTTCAAGAGCCCCCCCCCCTATCCCCGATATAAAAAAATACTACCACAAATAACTCACAGACCAGCGATGAGGGTGGGGAGTAGGGTAGTAAGGGCGCTGTGGCTTGTGCGGTCACACGGGGGCGCTAAAACTAGGAAGGGGCGCCGAAAGGGCGCCTTGAAATGTTTTGTTTCACTTTCCCTAGGCTGTGACGAGGGCGCCAGATAATCTATCTCGCACAGGGCGCCGTATCAGCTGTCAACGGCTCTGAGAATGGGTGGGGGGGGTGTGAAAAAAATGGGATTGTTGTTGACTCCGGTTGCTGCTGGTGCTGCTGTTGAGGTGGAAGCATGCTGGATGCGGATGATGATGATGATGAGACGACCAACTCACGGTTTTGTTTTGTTGTGGCCTGATGCGTGACACCGCGGCATCAGCATCACCGGTGAGCCTTTTCCGGATGTGTGTGGTTGAGTCAAAGCATGGGCTTACGTGTCACGTGAGTCTGGTGGTGAGAATATACACGTGTGTGTGTGAGAGAGAGAGAGAGAGGGAGAGTGTGTGAGAGAGAGAGGGAGAGTGTGTGTGTGTGTGAGAGAGAGAGAGAGGGAGAGTGTGTGAGAGAGAGAGGGAGAGAGTGTGTGTGTGTGTGTGAGAGAGAGAGAGAGGGAGAGTGTGTGTGTGTGAGAGAGAGAGAAAGATAGAGTAAGAGAGAGAGTGTGTGTGTGAGAGAGAGAGAGAGAGAGAGAGAGAGAGAGGGAGGGAGAGTGTGTGTGTGAGGGAGAGAGCAAGTTAATGAGTGAAAGGATGCGCCAGTGTTTGAGAGTGTAGTAAATAGATTGATACGCAATATATACAGACAGACAGATAGAATGATAGACAGACAGACAGACAGACAGACAGACAGATAGATAGATAGATAGATAGATAGATAGATAGATAGATAGATAGATAGATAGATAGATAGATAGATAGATAGATAGATAGATAGATAGATAGATAGATAGATAGATAGATAGATAGATAGATAGATAGGTAGGTAGGTAGGTAGGTAGGTAGGTAGATAGATAGATAGATAGATAGATAGATAGATAGATAGATAGATAGATAGATAGATAGATAGATAGATAGATAGATAGATAGATAGATAGATAGATAGATAGATAGATAGATAGATAGATAGATAGATAGATAGATAGACATATTGATTTATTAATTGAGAGATAGTGTGTTCCTGCTGGAGAGAGTGTGTGAGGTATCTGTGGTTCATTCGCATTTATTTGCTTTGATACGTTTCGATCAATTAAAAATGTATTGATATAACAACTTGGTCATCAGACAAATATTCCTCAAACATTTCTACACAATGTAAAAAAAAATAATAATAACTCAGATAAATGACTAAATAAAATGACCGGGGACTGTGATTCACGCGACCGGTTTGGGGGGGGGGGGAGAGACTGGTGGTGGGTCTATTGCGTCGCGGGGCTCCGTGTTGACAGTTGAATGCGTTAATCAGTGCATGGGTGAGTGGACTCTTTATTCCCACGTCATCCAACACGCTTCCTTCACTACGGTGTTTCTTTACACATGTGATGTATGTAAACAAAAGGGGAGAGAATGAATGATGTATTTTTCGATTCATTGTTGACACTTGTCATTTTCATTATTTGTTACACTATCATTGTCATTATTTGTTACACTGTCATTTTCGTTATCCGTTGATGTTCTTCTTTGTCCCGCGATTCATTAATTCTATGACACTCAGTGTCTGTCAGTTGGGGTATTTTTAGATTTGTTTACGTCCATTTATTTGTTTTAACTTGAAAGTTTCTGGTCGAAGCCCACACATGACTGAGGATATAATAAATGTTCCATGGTCCAGTTGAATGGAATACATATTGAGGACGAAAAACATGACCGTAGACCAACCATGGGCCCCAAAATCCGGACCGCCTGATTGTTTAATCCGTCTCCTCCCCCCTCGCGGCCCGTCACTCGCTTCTTAGTAAAACACAGAAGTAGTCTTTAATGATAGAGGTCTACCTTTAATTTATATAGGTCATGTCCAACACCGGCCCGCCGCAGTAATGTATGAACCCGCTGTGGCCCACGTCTCATAAAAGTTCGCCCATCGCTGTATGTAGACCATAGTATAAAATATTTCGGCCAGTTACGCGCGGGTTAGTTTCATGTGTAGGCGAGCCCCCCCCCCTCCCTCCTCCCCCCTGACGGTGAGTTAGTGAGCTCAATATGTGTGCCTCAGGTGGCCGGATCGAACCCTCTGTTTTCCATGTTTGCTCCATCGCGCGTTGCTGCGATTTGTGCTGCGTACCGTAAGACTACATTGCACTCATCTTCATCATGTGTTTATTGTACTACACAGTAATTCTCAAACCCGCTCGTGTTTCTTGACCCACATGTAAAAAAAAAAATGAAAAAAAAAGAAGAAACGCTAAAATTACCGAATTTAATCTCGATGGTCGGATAAAAAAACATTTTTGTAATTATAACATATACATATATTTTTTTTCCGTATTGTAAACGAGATGGGATTCATTCAAAGTCTAATCTGTCGATTTACCTCCTATTGAGTTTACTATGTACGAAATGAGATTCAAAGTCTACTATGTAGATGTATCTCTTTTTTTAGTTAAATAAACATGAGAAAAATTGTGATTGTACAATGTTATGTCATGTCTAGAAAGCACCAATAAAGCTAAAAAAAACAGAATTTAGAAGCTAGTAAAACATGTTTATTTCATGCTAACTTTCAAAAATATTCCGCGTATAAATAAAGAATCGAAGGAATACTGTACAGTGTACTGTGTGTAGTCAAAGTAAAGTGCCCTGAGTATTGTGTACTGGAAATGCAGTACACACTGTATATAAAGTTCAGTTAAGGTACTGAACATTGTTGTATTCCTCCACATTATACAGACTCTAGTAATGCGTGGCTTTCTATGCAACAGGGGAGGTCACTTGCATGAGGTCAATTAAAGCAACATTCGATTTGCGGTTGTTTGATTTGACTTTTTTTTTAATCAGTAAGTTGTTTGTTTGTTTTTTTTTTAATGTACAGTAACAAATAATTTAAGAAGCCACATCAAAACATATTCAACACATGCATTTGTTAACGATTGTCATAAAATAATATTTAAACGAAAATGGCTATTTGGGAGTAACGCAAAAAAAAAATCACAATAACGAACCGCACACGGCTCCAACGGCCTCATTTTGGTAACAGCACTGGCCTATACAGTCGGTAATATTAATACAATAATGAATAGGGGTCGACTCGATCAAACTGACACTGCCATTCTATTCCCTGTCTGGGCGGTGGGGGGGGGGGGCGGGGCTTACAGACGTCTTCTGTGTAGGTCGCATGATGCGGTTATGGACTGAAACTAATGCGACTTCCGATTATCTATACATAATCGATTCCCGTATTTTTTATACCGCCCATCATTCCCCACCCCACCCCCACCCCACTTCCGCCGGAAAGCAAATAAATAATAGCTTGTAGGGTTTCTATTCTTAGAACGATTTCACGACCTTTTGAACTCCAGTGCATACAAAGTAATGACGGATCGATACCATTTAAAAATAACTTCGGCCCGGGGCTGTTTGATGCGGGAGATAAAGAAACTAATCGAACGGGGGGGGGGGGGGCGGGAGTGTGTGTGTGGGGTGGGGGGAGGAAGGGGTGAGTAACACTTAGATACCACCAGCATTAGTCTCATGATGACGCGGAGGTACCTGTGCTAAAAATAGATCAGACTCCTTTTAATTTTTTTTTTCCCATTGTTAAATGGGCTGTGTGAGTCGAGAAGGAGGGAGGAGAGGGGGGGTGGGAAGCCAGCTGTGCTCTGCCACACCTTAGCTTCACCCATTTCCACTCCCCCCCCCCATTTCCCCCCCCCCTTATGTTACTCACGCTGTACAAAGCCTCTGGTTGGTTTCTCACCGACTCGAGTCTACGTCAGAATGCTACGTAAGTTCTTCACTCCGTTGTTCTTTCTCTTCGGAGACTTAGACGTAGTGACGTCACGGGATAAAAATAACCACGACTTACTTAAAAAAAACAACTGAGCGAGAGAGAGAGAGAGAGAGAGAGAGAGAGAGATAGAGAGAGAGAGAGGGAGAGAGATATGCTTTGAGTATTCGGTCTTCATATCAACTGTGAAGCTCGCTCACCGTGTGTTGTATTTTCGGAGATAGTATTATTTGATTGTATTAATTTATTTTTGTTTGAAGTTGCACGTGTAACTTATCTGTGAAGTGAGTATTGGTAGATTAAAAGGTATTTGTTCTTTTGTTTTTTGTTACTCCCAAGTTTCATAGTTTGGTAAATATATTTAAATGAACATTTTGATTGGCTGTTGTCTTTATTTATTTATTTTTTCAAATTTTGGTGAAGAATCATTACATAATTGACTGGAGGATTATTCTATCTATCTATCTATCTATCTATCTATCTATCTATCTATCTATCTATCTATCTATCTATCTATCTATCTATCTATCTATCTATCTATCTATCTCTCTCTCTCTCTCTCTCTCTCTCTATATATATATATATATATATATATATATATATATATACACACACTAGTACTTATAAAATGACTACATTCCACCAATGTGATTTAATTCAACATTCCAATTCAATCAGCCTATGACTTTAAGAAAAGTGTCCAGTGTTGATGTTATAATGATATGTTAAGCCGTTGTAAAGCTCTGATGACTAGACAACTGCGTGACAGCCCGCCCCTCCATGAACAAATGTACCCCCCACCCACAGTGATATTACAAACTCATTGTCACATATTTGATATTTTTGTCAGTCTAAATCCAACCCCCCCCCCCCCCCACAATATATCACGAGAGATAGTTATTTATCATTTATTAAAAAAAATGATTGATTGATTATTGATCGATTATATGGTCCTAGTATTCACTATTCAGAAACGATATGTATGTATATGTCTAGATCGCTGGTGCTGATACATTTTAATTTTAAAAATGGTCTGTTCCTTGAAATGTTTACATTTGAGCGTGTATACATTCAAAAGATATGACATACCTTTTACCCCAGTGTGTTGAATTACAATTTCAATTTAGGGATTTGTGAACAGTTCTAAGGTAGAAATATAAATAAGCACTTTGACAGAGGATGAATTTCAAAAGAATATTTGATGTCTTCCCTACCAGGTCTTTATCTCTGTCGTTTTTTTTTCTCTCACTCTCTCTCTCTCTCTCCCTCCCTCTTTCTCTTCTTTGTAGCCTCTCATTTATCCCATGTATCCTCTCTCTCCATCCCTTCCCCCCCCTCTCTCTCTCTCTCCCTCTCTCTCTCCCATCTATCTATTCTACTCATTTTGTCACACTTGATACATCCCATTAGTATAATGTAATAATGAAACCACATCAACAAGTTACCCCCAGATATATTTTTTTTTATCCCCTTGTTTTAAAATTCATTTTGTTCATTTCAGGAGCGTCTGAAATAAAAAATTCTTAATAAATAAATGAGAACATAATGACATAAATATAGAGGCCTACATTGTGAGTTTTTGTAAAAGCGGGAAAAAAAACAGTCGTCTGCTAAATCATGGCAGATCATTGAACTAGATAGAACGACAGTTGCCAAACTATAAATAGATTTTTCTAAACTTTTTATTTTAATTATTATTTTAATTTCATCCACATAAGTTATATTAATAAAAGCGGTGTGGGTTCTGCGTTAAATCGAAAGTAAAGAATTGATACAACAGTATTCCAGGTTAAAATACAATCATGAATAAATAACCTAGCCTACCGATCGAGACTAATGGGATATAGCTCTATGCAAGGTTTTTGAAGGGTACAGCTAAGTATATAAATATTTATAATAAGATTGAGGAAATTATAAGTTCGGTGTTTTATAAGTGCCACGTTTTAATAAATAACATATTTTATATGTTTAACGTTTTATAAGTAACATGTTTTCTTTTTCCTAATGCTGTGTGTGACCCGCACCTAGATGTCGAAGTTCCATCGAAGAACAAATTGTACTTTTGATAAACTTTGATCTTTTGTTGGACGTCCTTTTTGGGCGGCACCTGCTGCTTGTTTCGATATACCATAGATCATCGTGTTTTGATCGAAACGGCGGTGAATGATTGATTTTTACCTATCATCGCCAATACGTCATTTTCTAAAGTGATACACGACCGATGTCTTTTCCAGTCACTGTCTGTGCTACCTTGCGGTGAAAGGGGACGGTTGGTCGTGCGGTAAAGCGCTCGATTGTCGACCTGGAGGTAACTGGTTCGATCTCCGGTGAGGACCATGGCTAGAGTCCTCCCTATATCTCCCGCTATAGTGCCTCCATGGCCATTGCACTATCGGCTATGGTGGGGGGATGAAAGAAGGGTACCGTAAAAAACCGTCCCCATTATTGGTTTATAGGATCTAAGAGATTTCATCTCATCCGTACAGGGGCGTCACACACACCATTCGGCGACGTCCGGTGGCGGATTTTAATTAACTGTGGACACACCGGGCGCGCACCCTCAGTTCTGGCATCGAAAAGGGGCACCACAAAACACCAAGTTAGCAGTTATAAATTTAACCGTACTTTCGTTAAATTTATTTTGTGTTTTGGTGGCTTGGGCATCATCAACCCGTTGAAGTCCGGATCTTATGACGTCACATAGTATAATTTACAAAAAGCCCGTCTAATAAGATGATGTTTTTTCTCGACATCACTGTAAAGGGCGTGTACTCTGTCTCGTTGATTTGTCGCCACCACCCCCCCCCCCACCCCCGTGCTACTTGGACTCGAACCCACCACGCACTTCACGGCAGTTGGTCTAACGTAACTCTTCACCTCTTTCCTTCTTTTACTGATTTCCGTCTAGCCACTATAGAAACAATAACATCTTGACCAAAGTAGACGGCATCTGTTGCGCATAAGTGCGATGAAAATATAAATTAATTAAATTAGCGGTAGCTTTACATGCTAAAAAAAGCTTTACATTACGCGTAAATACAAGATTTTGTTGTTGTTTTTGTTGTTGTTGTTGTTTTATGTGTATCCCTTTTTAGTCCGCTTACATGTTACAATTACGTTCTTATTGATTCTTGATGCCATCTTCACAGTGCACATTCCCCTACCCCCCCCCTACCCCTCTACCCCCGCTTGTAGATGTTATCCGCCGTTCAGCTGTTTGATGTGTGGATGGGGAAGGGTTGGGATGGTCGGAGGGGGGGGGGCTTATGCAATTCCCTTCGTTTTGTTTACATTTGGCCGCAGCGATCAGTAGTGGATAGGCGTCTGATCTCCGCTCACGATGACCTACATATCTGTGTGCATTTAGATCTAAAAGAATAACAAAAAAAAGGGGGGGTTTCTAGTTGTTTTCAAAAGTGTAGCTTTGGTCAAAACAGCCCCCTCCCCTCCCCCCTCCCCCCCCCCAAACAGCCGGTACCCGAGAGACTGACCGTTCCAGGGGCCCGCCCCTGTCATTGGTTGGGTTACGCCGCCCCCTCCTGCTGACGTGTGATGATTGTCATTGCGCAACGAATTGCGGGCACCACCACAAGTGATAATAAATAAGTTGGGGGCGGGGGAAGGGGGAGGGGATGGTTCTCCCGTGGTTGATATGACACATGTCATGTATGACAGCTTCCACCTGTGATATCAGGGGCCGGCGTGACAACGTGCTGCGCCCACTTGCTGAGGCAGTTTGTTTTGTTTTTTTTTTGTTTTGTTTGGGACACCTATGAAATATTTTCCTTACTGTTTGATTGATTGTTTTTAACACGGAGTGAATTCCAACACTGCATGCAGACTGTTCGGGGGCCCTTTTTTCGGGGTTGATGGGGAAGGGGGGATGATGGGTTGTGCTTTGTTTGATTTGCATGGCCCATCACACCCAGCCCTGTGTTACATTTCATTTCACCTGTACTGTCAAGACGTTTCGTCCATTGTTCATACTAAAAGCATACATCCCTTCAAACTCTGTATGACCACCGTCTGTCTGTTCACCTCTTTAGTGCCTCGGAGTAAACAGAACCTACATTAAACACAGGCGAATTAGCCCCTCTCTCCCCACCCACCCCTCCGGCCTCCCAACACTGCCAGTACTACTTTGTTTATAATAACATGATCTCAACCATACTACGCCATAAGACAATGGTGGGCGAAACTATGGCACGCGCGCCACACTAGTTCGTTTCAAATATCATGATCCGAACCGTGTTACGCTATAGGGCAGTGGTGGAGAACCCATGTCACGCGTGCCGCGGTCGGCCGTCACGCAGAGCCTGCATCATCCGGCACGCAGAGCCTGCATCATCCGGCACGCAGAGCCTGCATCATCCGGCACGCAGAGCCTGCATCATTCGGCACGCAGAGCCTGCATCATTCGGCACGCAGAGCCTGCATCATTCGGCACGCAGAGCCTGCATCATCCGGCACGCAGAGCCTGCGTCATTCGGCACGCGACTAATTTGAATTGGAGTTGTGGCACTTTTCTATAAATAGTTGGTTCCCGCCAAAAATTGTTCGCCACCACTGCTATAGGCTATCATACTATCATAAACCTTGACACATTTAAGCAGATGAAAAAAAACATTCAAAACAGCTACAACGGTTACCATGAACTCACACCATCTGGCCCCCTCCCCCCCCTCCCGACAGGTGATCTTCATTCTCCCCAACCCCTTTCCCCCTAAAAAAAAAATCTTGAGTTATAAATGACGTTGGCTGATTGTTTCAAACTGTAAACACCCCCCCTTGTAAAACGTCGCCCCCCCCCCACACACACCATATCCCATCCATCCATCCATCCATCCATCGTCTAACGCTGTTAGAGCCCTCAAGGTAAATGATGTGTTCCGTGTGTTGTTTTTTTTTTTCCTAATTGTTTACTGGTGGGCGCCATTATTAAAGTCATTGACTGGACGTAAAAAAAACATAAACAGAACCAGACATGGTGGCAGCAGTGAGTCTCTGTGTGTGTGTGTGCGTGCGTGCGTGTGTGTCTGGCGCTGTTCTGAGTAAAATGATCCAGATCCATTTGTCGCGTTCATGATTTATTGAAGGTGAAGGCCGTCTCCAATATCATATTGTAAATAAAAAAAACGATTTTTTTTTTTTAAGTTGTCTTTCTTTCTAGTTTTTTATGTATTTTTTTATTATTTAAATATTACAAGTAGAGTATTTTTTTTTTTTCAGATCAAATATGAGATTGTAACTTTCGCTTTGAATCGACGCACTGCGCTTATCTGGAAAGACAAATCTAAAATAAAATTCTGTAAATATATTCCTTCACCAGAGGCCTAGCGAGGGGTGGGCGAATGTGGGGGTGGGGGGCATCATGCCCCGGGCGCTACTCACAAAGGGGGCGCCAAATCGTATATTTTACATATAATATTACGTGGCTTTTCGAATGTGGTATCGTGCCCCTGGCGCAAGTTAAGCTCGCTGTGGCACTGTCCTTCACTTCCATCTGTCTCGCCAGATGTTTGGTTTTTATTTTAATATTTTTTAACGAAAACCACCCCAACCCAACCCATGGTCACCATGGTGACCGTCACCTTGACCTATTTAGACAGAGTATTCGGTCGAACCCAAACCCGCCAGTTTACTCCCATACATAATGTTTATATTTAATAATTTAGTTCTTAAAATTAGCTCGTTTCTTTATTATTTTTTTTTTAATTTAGTTCGTTTCGTTCTATTTACGTTGTTTACTTCTGCTTCCCACGTGGCCATCTGACGTCATGGTCCACGGTTCTGTCCATCTCTGGGTGCGCAAATGTAAAACAGTTTTAGAAATTTACAAACAAAAAAAGTAATAAAAAAAAGCAGTTGGTCATTAAGATAGGTCTAGACAATTATTTTTTTTAGTCCAATAGTGGTTACAGGTGGCTCGAAAGCACTCTTGTGTCCGTATCTCCTCTTCCCCCCCCCCCCCCACCACCAGATCGTTCAGCATATGGCCAGGTGGTGGTGGAGGACTGGTGGTGCAACAGCTTCGATGGGTATAGTGGTCTAATTTTGTTGTTGTTGTTGTCTTGTTTACGTTCATTTTTTTTTTGTGTGGTTATTTCATTCCATAAAGTACACGGTGGCATATATTGGGTTAATGGTCTTGTTGTTTACTAAACTCCATTGATTACTAAACAAGCAATATTTTTTTGGAGGGGGGGGGATTGGGGGGGGTGTGGCAGACCCGTTGTCAGCTTGGGAAGGTGTGGGGGGGGGGGAAGAAGGGGGACATACACCTGCATCTGTCGAACATCTGTTGCTTCAGTAAGACTACAGAGTCTTGCTTGATAACTTAACACCAGCGATACAAAGAAAGATAACATGCATTGGCTCCACCAAAATGACACTCGAAATTGTGCAGTCCCCATCCAAGTTCATTCATTTATTTATTTATATTCACCAGTTCGAGAAGTATATATATATATATATATATATATATATATATATATATATGTCATAAAACTTCGAGGCGGCCACTGGTCAATGACTTGAAAAAAACCACTGGACAGTGACTCCTTGCAGACTCCCAGTGTACGAATTGACGGTCTCTCTCTCTGTCTCTCTCTCTCTCTCTCTTTATGTCTCTATCTTTGTCTCTCTGTCTCTCTCTTTATGTTTATCTCTGTGTCTCTCACCTTAACTCTCTCTCTCTCTCTCTGTCTCTCTCTCTCTCTCTCTCTTTCTCTCTCTCTCTCGGTCTCGCTCTCTCTTTCTTTATTAGCTCCCCGGTGTACGCTCACCGCACTTTGAGAAACACTGGTCTACCCAATCAGCTAATGACATGGTTCGACGTGTGTCTCAGACAAGAGTTCATCAAGTCCGTCAGTTGAAATGACAGTAAAAAAAACAAGGCGGGATTAAAAAAAAAATGCAAACAAAGATTTTAAATCCTGCACTCAATGTTCAGTTCAACCGGAACTTGTTATTCTGGAACCCTAACCTCCCCCCCCCCCCACCCCTTTCCTCATACAGACACTCTTTGGTCTAACTGTCAATGTTTTTTTTTTTCTTTCTTTCTAGAATTTTTCATCTCCATCTGGGCGAATTCGATTACAATCAGCTCGAAAACAACGCCATTACGATCCAAGAAACATCCTGGATTTAATTGTATTAGCGGCCACCACAAAGGGCAATAAAACATTTCATGGCAGGATCGATGCTGGTTTGATCACGTCGAACGGGGGATTCATTCGTGTTTGTCGGCGATACTCTCTGACCATTTGAAGAAAGAAGAAAAAAAAAATAATAGTCGATACAGTCCTGTCGTCTGCAACAGTCGATACTTTGATTTGATTGGATAGTGTAAATTTGTTTGCAGTGATATCTTCCTCGGTCAAGGAAAGTAAAAATTACGTGAACACATAGGTAAGTGCAGAACATTTCTTATCTCTGCGAGGTGACTTTAGAAAATGTATGTTTTATATAATTATAATTTTCTTTGCTAATTAGTTGTTGTTTTTTTCAATTGGCAGGATTGTGCTATTTTTTTTATTTTTCTTAAGCTGAATTGACAGCCTCTTAATATTTATTTTAGAGAAACTCTTTTTTTATAGCGCTGTTGACGGCTTGTCTGCGCATGTCTGAGGAATTTAATGTATGACCAGTTAGGGGAGAAGAATGTAATCAAATTTATGTTGATTCTGTTGAAATAATAATGGATTCTCAAATATTCGTATTTATAGTTTAATCAGATGTAATATTCTATCACTATTTGAAAAATGTTAACACCTTGTTCTCTTAAGGCCAAGTCATTAGGAAAGTCATAATATGCAGAAGCTAAACATTTTCAGTAGTAAAAGTTTTTTGTTGGTATGTGTTCATTTGACTCAGCTGTTGTGCATTGTATTGGCTTAAAGTAAAAAGGCGTAAGCTATGAAAGGTAAATTCAATGCAAGAAGCCTCCCACCGGGAATGAGCCCCTTGCGAAAAACGGGCCCTTAATTAACAATTAATGGGGGAGGGGGGCAGTGGCGTATCGAGCTTAGCTCGCACCCTGGGCAAAATACCTTTTTAGCGCCCCCCCCCCGTTCGAATACCATATAATATTATATGTTCTTGCGGACCATTCGGCGCCCCATTGTAAGTAGCGCCCGGGCATGATGCCCCCTTTGCTCCCCCCCCCACGCCACTGGGAGGGTTTGGAAAAGAGACGACATCGCCAAATGTGGTAAAGCTCAAATTCGCGGCTCGTGTTTCCGCTCTTCACACATATTGCCGATCTCATTTTGAATGGTGACTCACCAAACTGCGTACCGGAGCTTAACCAAACCAATCGCTTCACATAATAAGCTCATTGGGCGTCCAACACCAATCACCATCAATATTTTAAATCGTCATTCGCCATTTGCCAGTAACCGTAGCACTGTTTCAAACAGGTATGCACGTATATTCTGTAACCAATTTAGTAGTAATCGCCATTAGCGCATTCCTTGTCATTCGCGGTTGGGGGTTTTGAAGCCAAACTTCGCCTTTGTCTAAAGTTATGCTGCGATGCGATTTTTAAAAAACAAAATGGATTTCGACGCCAACTCATCGTGTTAATGGAGAAAAAAAATGTTCCATGGCATTAATTAAATCACCGTGGTCAAAGTCAGCCTCGTATAAAAATAGAAACAAAAATAAAAAAAACAATGAACGAATATAGGCTAACTCTTCGTATCCACGACCTTTTCATAACTTGGTTTAAAACTATCAGCCCCCTTCCGGCACCATTAACAATTAAACATACATGATACATTTATCAAGTTATTTGTTTTTAGTCCCGGTTATAGGTTAGTGCAGGGGTCGGCAACCTGTGGCTCGCGAGCCGCATGCGGCTCTATCGATGTCAAATTGCGGCCTAATCAAATACCATAATATTGAAACGAAAATTATGGTGGCTCTTTTAAAAAAACTGAGAAAATGCAAATTTTAACTTTTGGCTCTTCCGTCTCTGGGTGAGTGGTATCATCATGCATGTCCTTGACATCATACCAGACATTTTTTTTTGGAGCAAATCGGCCCTAAGGCCAACCATGGCAGCCGGTGGCGCGCTTGTCAAACTTGCCGAGGCATAAATTATAAATTATAGACTTATTTTAAGTACCAGACGTACATAAATAAAGAGCAGGTGCGCGCCAAATTTTAATTTCAATTTGTCATCAGCTTTGGCCATTAGAAATAAATCCTATTTAAAAAAATATCATCACTATAGAACATACACGTTGTGTATAATGGTGGATCGATGTTAGAGTATATTGTAGTAAAATCATGTACTCAAACACAGAGGCTCAAGTGCATACAAGTTGTGCATGTGCAAACACGTAATGAAACGAATACACTCGCACCCTGCACGCCTAAACGTTCGCACCTTATCCTGCACACCTGGGCCGGACATACGAATTGCGGGGCCCAATTTAACGGATGCTTGCGAGGCCCCCCTCTTCTAATTTTATCACAATAACAACTATTACTATTTAATGTTAAATGTAAATTGCGGGGGGCCCTGCCCGATTTGGAGCAATCAGCCTGAGGCCGGCCCTGCTGCACACATATGCGCACTGCTCTCATGCACACGTACTTTAAACACACAGGACTCAAACACGTACTCTCACACTCCACACTCTAACACACCTACAAATGGTACACAAGCACATACTCTCAAAACACCGCACTCAAACACACCAGCACATGGTACACAAAGCACATACTCTGAAAACACCGCACTCAAACACACCTACACATGGTACACAAAGCACATACTCTGAAAACACCGCACTCAAAAAACACACCTACACATGGTACACAAGCACATACTCTCAAAACACAGCACTCAAACACACCTACACATGGTACACAAAGCACATACTCTGAAAACACCGCACTCAAACACACCAGCACACAACGTCGCCGCTAAGGAAGGCGTGTGCAACCGGAGCACATTACCAAGGTGGAGAGACCTCTTTCGCTCACGTACAACACCGCGACACACACGTAGATACACACCCGCCGCGCACACACAAGCACGTGCAAACACTGTGATCTTTTTAAAGGCTCGCGTGTCAGACCGGGAACCCTACTTGAAATCTCACCTGATATGGAGCAATCAGCTATAGCGCCAGGAGCGATAAGCTTTAAAGCGTCCGTTAGCCTGTCTAAAGTGGTGGGTGGGTTTGTCCCCGACTTCTCGATCTGAAGACCGTCTTCCTACCTGGTAAGCCCCCGACACGGGGATAGGGTTGGTCACCACAGTATACACACAAATGATGCTGAAAACGCATCGCTTATTTTTAAAAAAAAAAAAGTCGTCTGCCGATGACCAAAACAAAATACCGCCATTTTTTGTTTATTTTTAATGGTGTTGCCCCCCCAGGCCCACTGACAGAAATTTCGGGCCCCTGGACAGGGCTGCCACGCCCCCCCGCCCGTGCTGATATTAATATTTTTAAAAAGTTGATTGGCCAGCCCAGTCCGGACCCCTAAAACTCGCCGGGCCCCTGGGCATTTGCCCCCTGACCCCCCCCTCTCGGCGGCACTGGTTGCTCCCCCCTCCCCCGGCACCTAATATTGATACACAAAAGAATAATACACAGATGCCTTTCGGGGTAAAAAAAATCAATTTAAATGGATGCTGTTATTCGTTATAATTTATACTATGTGGTGGTCACCAAAAATTAATCACAAACCGATGTATATTTCACAGTAGTATAAGGGATGGAGGGTTTAGTTTAAACTGTATGATTTTAAATGATCAGTGTGGTTAAGAAAACGTCTGTTTTCAGTGGATTCCGCTTAATTGGGACGCCGCTTAGTTGGGACAGCCGCTTATTTGGGACAAATCTCAAAGTAACCAAACCAAGAAGCCAATAGTAAATTCGTATGTTTAATTCGGACAGCCGCTTAATTGGGACAAAAAGCCTCGGTCCCGATGTGTCCCAATTAAGCGGAATTGACTGTATATATATATATATATATATATATATATATATATATATATATATATATATGTGTGTGTGTGTGTGTGTGTGTGAGTGTGTATTTGTGTGTGTGTGTGTGTGTGTGTATGTGTGTGTGTGCAAGTCACTTATTACAATTGAACTGTTATAACCCCGGTAACAAAATTACTTTTATTGTTTGTATTTCCTCAAGGTCTGTGCTCAAGTCGTTGTCTGAATGAAATATGAATTGTATGCAATTTGAAGTGGGCGTTACCACACACTTTGGAACATCTGATAAAGGGGGAAATGGGGGGTCGGAGGTCTCGGGTTAACTTTGGCTTAAGTCTAGCGTAAGGGCCATAGCAGGTCTTGAATAATATCTGTTTAGACTCGGGCTTGACCTGTGCACTAAAGTCTAGGTCTCAGTGACCGACATCAACACTAGACAGTTTAAACCTCTCGCACAGGTGTGTGTGTGTGTGTTCGTGCGTGCGTGCGTGTGTGATTAATTAGAAGCTAATTCCATTTTTTTTATTTTATGTTCCCAAATTTAACTTGATTCTCTTTTTATCCTCTCATCTACAATCTTCTTATTTTCCGGGGGGAGGGGTGGAACGCAGAAGTTGGTTGGGGTGGTGTGTGTTGTTGTTGTGTGTGTGGGAAAGGGGAGGAGGTAGTTCAGGAAACAGATGGAGCCCTCATCTCATCTGGCGCTCCGATCATAAATGGTCTGTGTCACACACACACACATCATGTATACCTTACTGGTTTGCTCTCTCTCTCTCTCTCTCTCTCTCTCTCTATATATATATATATATATATATTTATCTCTTCCTCTCTCACCCCATCTCTCTCTCTCTCTCACACACACACACACACACATGTACACACACCTATGATTACTCACACACACATATTCATACACGTATGATCACACACACACACACACATACACACACGTATGATCACACACACACACATGCACAACCGTATGATCTCACACACACGTATGATCACACACATACACACACGTATGATCACTCACTCACACACACATACACACACGTATGATCACACACACACACATGCACACACGTATGATCTCACACACACGTATGATCACACACATACACACACGTATGATCACACACATACACACACGTATGATCACTCACTCACACACACATACACACACGTATGATCACACACACATACACACACGTATGATCACTCACTCACACACACATACACACACGTATGATCACACACACATACACACACGTATGATCACTCACTCACACATACACACATACACACACGTATGATCACTCACTCACACACACATACACACACGTATGATCACACACACACACATGCACACACGTATGATCTCACACACACGTATGATCACACACATACACACACGTATGATCACACACACACACATGCACACACGTATGATCTCACACATACACACACGTATGATCACTCAAACACACATACACACACGTATGATCACACACACACACATGCACACACGTATGATCTCACACATACACACACGTATGATCACTCAAACACACATACACACACGTATGATCACTCACACACACACACTTATGATCACACACACATACACACACGTATGATCAATCACTCACACATACACACATACACACACGTATGATCACTCACTCACACACACATACACACACGTATGATCACACACACATACACACACGTATGATCACTCACTCACACATACACACATACACACACGTATGATCACTCACTCACACATACATACACACACGTATGATCACACACACACACACATGCACACACGTATGATCTCACACACACGTATGATCACACACATACACACACGTATGATCACACACACACACATGCACACACGTATGATCTCACACATACACACACGTATGATCACTCAAACACACATACACACACGTATGATCACACACACACACATGCACACACGTATGATCTCACACATACACACACGTATGATCACTCAAACACACATACACACACGTATGATCACTCACACACACACACTTATGATCACACACACACATACACACACGTATGATCAATCACTCACACACACACATACACACACGTATGATCACTCATACACATACATACACACACGTATGATCACACAGACACACACACGTATTATCACTCACTCACACACACACACACATACAAACACGAATGATCACTCACACACACACATACACACAAGTATGATCACACACATACACACACGTATGATCACACACACACATACACACACGTATGATCACTCACACACACACATACACACGTATGATCCCTCACTCACACACATACACACACGTATGATCACTCACACACACACACAAGTATGATCACTCACTCACACACATACACACACGTATGATCACTCACACACACACACATACACACGTATGATCACTCATACACACACATACACACACGTGTGATCACACACACACGTATATGATCAATCACTCACACACACACACATACACACACGTATGATCACTCACACACACACAATGTGTGCAGTGCGGTTCATATTGACAATCAGACGAGATCTTACGCCGTGGTGACGTGTCATGAATGCGACCTATCGACTGCTGGTGATTCTGGTGTATTCCATGGGTGACTTTGTTTTTTGAATGTCTCCTCAAGGTGATACTGACCTGCCTCACATACAAACACGCGCGCGTCGCACACACACACACAAACACTCTGCCTGAAGACTGAAAGCGAGGATTTCTGTTTATGCCAGAAACTAATTTGTTTCCTTTATGGGGGTGGGGGGGGGAGGGGTAAGAGTAATAGGGGGATGGGGGGAGATGGAGGATCTGGAAATGCGTACTTTTTCTTTGTTGTCCTCTCTCTCTCTCGCTCTCTCTCTCTCTCTCTCTCTCTCTCTCTCTCTAGAAAGAAAACAAATCTATTACCAGGCAATGTATGCGACACGGCCCAACGGGTGACATGGATATAAGAAGTGACCAGATTTTTGTTTATACCCTGGCCGCTGTCGTATGATATGACTGTATTTGACAAGCTGTTTAACTGGCCAGATTGGACTGGCATTACAACACAGTCTATGAAGACCAGGGGGAGCTAACTGGTCACTGGGGGCCAGCCAGTCAAACTGACATTGCGAAACTCTTCTCGGGAATAGGAAAATAGTCCGCCTTGCTCCCCCGTCCCCTCCACAAGCAAATAGGGCCCTGCCAGTACAGATCCCTCCCTTATCGAATTTTGGTGCTTATCAAAAATGATAAACTAACACCCTTCATTGTTATTAGTGGGACGGATGGCCGAGTGGTTGTAGATATTCGACGGTCGATCTAATAGTCCAGGGTTCGATCCTCGGTGGTAACCAAGGAATTTTTTTTCAGGTGTTGCGGGGGACCCTACCAAAGTTGTCCCTCAAGTCCACCCAGCTTTAAATGGGGGAGGGGGGATACCTGCCTAAAGTTGGGGAAGTAAAAGGCGGCTGGGCGTTGTGCTTACCACACGATCACTTCATAAGCCGAGTTTACAGAAACAGATGAATTCTACACTT
>JAGDYQ010000014.1:8909748-8997248 GCA_021962125.1 Bulinus truncatus | reverse complement strand
CAACGTGAGTGCATCGTGAGCAAAATGTCATACTGATGGCAGTACGAATATATGTGTGTCCATCACCTTAACGTGAGTACATCGTGAGCAAAATGTCATACTGATGGCAGTACGAATGTATGTGTGTCCATCATCTCAACGTGAGTGCATCGTGAGCAAAATGTCATACTGATGGCAGTTCGAATGTATGTGTGTTTATCATCTCAACGTGAGTACATCGTGAGCAAAATGCCATACTGATGGCAGTACGAATATATGTGTGTCCATCACCTCAACGTGAGTACATCGTGAGCGAAATGTCATACTAATGGCAGTACGAATATATGTGTCTCTTTGTTGGTGTGTCTTTAAGTTTAAGCGTTTTGTCCCCGCGCACGCAGGGGTGTGTGTGTGTGTGGTTTACATTCAATAGCAGGGTCGTGGCTTCTTTTCCTCCTCAACCTGCCCACCTCCCCCCCCCCCACGGTACCCATTTTTTTTTAATCGTTTGATCCAGTCATCGGATTAAATTGATTGACCGCTACATGACGTCACAGAGGATTTCATCACGCGCCTGGCGGCGTCTGTTATCTGATGAAAGTTGACAGCAACTGTCATACACGGCGGTGGTGGTAGGGGGCGGGGGGGAGCGTGGGTGGGAGGGTGGGAGGGAGGGAGCAGATGGTCACTAAGCCATGGTTGTGTACTGAATGAACTTATGGGAGATGGAGAGATGCGAAGATGACAGCGTACAGAGAGAGAGAGAGAGAGAGAGAGAGAGAGAGAGAGAGAGAGAGAGAGAGGAAGAAGAAGAAGAACGCAAATCCTTGGCTTAAAAGTGAAACAGTAGTCAAATACTTTTACACGCGATTGATACGAATCGACGCTATAAATCATGTTTTAACGCTGATTCAATAAATTGTATTGATTAATTAATACATTGGCCCTCAGGCTGTCTCTAAAAACCGCTGCCAACAACTGGTAATTGACATACTAACATGGGAGGGAGGGGGGGTGGCTGCTTGTAACGAACTTCATCCGTCCTATGGCAGTGTTTCCCCAAAATGTGGTGCCCGTACCTCAGAGTGTACGCAAAGAGTTCGGCAAGGGGCACGCGCTGCGCTGTGCTGAGAACATTTGGGGGGTAAGCGTGCACGGCTGGCGCGAAAAACAATGAAATGAGGGGAAACCAGGACCGTAAAAAAAAAAATAAGAGATTATGGGCTTCACGTTAAGCTGTTTTTTTTTTTCTTCAAATCACATCACATTTTATTTTGGCATCAACTGTAACTTGCAGTTTCGGGAATACGTTATATATATATGTGTGTGTGTTGGGCTGCATCTGTTCATACAGAATTCTAAACTACAATTTACAGCAATGCGACAACCCTGCAATCGGCAGACACACTTAGAAAACTAAGTACTTTGGCATTTGTGCTTTGAAAATACATTTATTTGTGTGTAGTTGCGTTTGTTTGTTTCAAGTTGGTAGTGGTTGTTTCAAGTTGTTACTGTAGTGGTTGTTTCAAGTTGTTACTGTAGTGGTTGTTTCAAGTTGTTACTGTAGTGGTTGTTGCGATTCGCATGCGGCCATGTTCGTTTTGTTGTTTTCTATGTTTTTCAGCTTCACTTTCTGACAGCATCTGAATCTCGGTTCGAAGTAATCTTATATGCGCATTCTGTACAGCAACTGTTACTGACCTTGTGGAGGGGGGGGGGTCTGTGTGTGTGTGTCTATATAACTAAGACAATAACTGTTCTCTCTCTCTTTCTCTCTCTCTCTCTATCTATCTATCTATCTATCTCTCTCTCTCTCTCTCTCTGTCTCTCTCTCTTTCTTAAGCACAGAGATAGCAAAAAAAATAATTATAATTGCAATATATTACATAGAAAGATAGACATAGACATATGTTTGGGCTATATGATAGATTGGTGGATTCGTGGATATATTAAAATAAGAGACATACAGTACAAAAACAAATTTAATAAATACGTGTAGGTACGGGCAGGGTCGTTTCTGTGAATTTTGGGGACCCTATGGAAAGATACCTGTTGGTGCCGCCCAATATATATATATAGTAGTGATCCCTCTTTCCTGGATGACCTACTACATACACACTTATTTTACTGATAATTTAATCGATTACTGTACATAACCCGTTCAACTGTTTACGTCGAAATCGAACGAAGGTGAAATGAATAATGCATCAAACTTTCTACTGTTTTTCATGCATAACACAAAGAAAATATTCCAAACAAAAGTATTTTTTTTTTGTTGTTTGTATTTTCACGACAGTGTCTGATCGTGTGAGATGGATGTCCAGTACATGGACATCCTGATCGAAGGCGAGAGGATCCCAGACGACGACAATTTCTTTCATTCCGCCTCCAAGCTCGACGCCCCGCACTCTGCCCCCCATTCACGCTCCTCCTCGTTCAAGAACAGGCCCCGCCCTAAACTGAACCTGGACATACAGCTCGCCCAACGACCACGCACCAACAGTCTTCCAAATGCATATTTGCCGCTTCCAGGTAAGTCAACTGTGTAAATTTAAAAAAAAATAATAATATTTAAGTACCTTTTGGATATTATTACCCAAATACTATATTATACTAGTACTAGCTGTTCCCTGCAAAACCTTTGCATAGAGATAGACCATAGTTCAACTTTGAGGTTATCATGAACATTGAACAGGTCATTGTAATTATATGGGAGGGGAGGGGGGTCTATTAATTTGATATTAAGAGTATTTCAAAAAAATAATAAACATTGATCGTATCCGTATCGAGACGCAGGCAAGGGGAGATCAATTTGTAAACAGGAAACAGTATTCTTACTTTCGATCTTCAGCAGGCAGACGTGCGACGGGAAATATTTATATAGACTAGTTCTAGCACAAAAATCATATCTATTTCTATTCTGAGTTCGACTCCCAGATTTTTCCTAGCTCTTTACAGTAGTAAAGTGAAAGCTAGATAGATAGACAGACAGACAGACAGACAGATAGATAGATAGATAGATAGATAGATAGATAGATAGATAGATAGATAGATAGATAGATAGATAGATAGATAGATAGATAGATAGATAGATAGATAGATAGATAGATAGATAGATAGATAGATAGATAGGTTTGTTGGTTGGTTGGTTGACTTATTGATTCAATTTGATTACCTATAAATGTTTAATTGGATCATCTGTAGTTTAATTAGATCCTGATTCTAAAATTAAATCAATGAACAACAAAAAACACTCAACAGAGCGTCACAAAATTTGTTCCTCACCAACAAACGTTTCCACATTGGTCAGAAGTAATTAGAGAAAAAAACTAAAAACTAATTGATGGCTGACATTCGTTGTGATAACATCCACCTCAGTCACTTCCGTTCTCGTCATCATTCTATTATAACAAGTAGTAATCTAACCGCGACATGTAAATTATATATTCGCGACTTGTAATAATGTAGCACGAAATTTCTAAAAAAAAAAACGAATAAGAACACGCAAACAAAACACTGGAACCGAGCCCCCTGGGAATTGACTCATGTATCACCATGTAATCATATAATTGTGTAATCGTACACGAAATGTAAGCACGAGAATCTTACACCAGCGTGTAAACAATTCACGGTGTATTAGCTCCACCGTTTAATCGTATTGCTGTTTGAAAAAAAAATTTAAAAACACTTATAGAGCAACAATTTTTTTCTTAATTACCTGCCAGCGGTGAAGTAGAAAATTAGTTACTAATTATCAGGCATCGGTAAACTGTCGAATCACATTCAAAGACAAAACTGTAAGAGATGTATCTACTGTAAACACTGGCCATCAAACTGTAAGAGATGTATCGACTGTAAACACTGGCCAGCAAACTGTAAGAGGTGTATCGACTGTAAACACTGGCCAGCAAACTGTAAGAGATGTATCTACTGTAAACACTGGCCAGCAAACTGTAAGAGGTAAACATTGGCCAGCTCAGTTGCTCGCCACGTGTCCTAGACTCTTTTTTTCCACGTTCAGCCACTGATAAACGTAAAGACCAACACGGCCTGTTTTTTGCTGGTTTACTTATGATACATTCGTAATGTAGTTAATTCAAAAAACGCCTCTTTCTATAGATGATGTATTTTCTCTTCATCGATTATGGGTGGGTGGGGGGCGTAATCTTTAATGTGGCAATTTGTGTAGAGCCCTTCCGATTTCCTCGGCATAATCGAGTTTTTTTTTTCGTGACAGTTAGTAATAATGTCCCTCTAAGACTAAGGTGGGTGGGAAAGGGGGAGGGGGGGTAACCATGCAGGAAATGGGTGTTTCTCTTCAATTCGAACCCTTCACCTTGCTTATATGGGTGAAAACCTCACCCAAATCAAAATATTCTACATCGATGCTGACCTCGAAGAATCGACTCCAAATGAGGCATTAATTTGTTTTTTCTTTTTATATTTATATAATATGCAGCAAAGCTGTGCCCTATTTCATGGATCTCCCATCAGTCAGATCTTCTGTCTGCGGCCCTGCATGCACTTGTTTAAATCTTCTGTCTGCGGCCCTGCATGCACTTGTTTAAATCTTCTGTCTGCGGCCCTGCATGCACTTGTTTAAATTCCACGAGTCTCAAAAGACTGACTGCTGTAAAACTTGATAAAAAAAATGTTCTCTATATTTATGTCAGTGCTGTTTGTTGATTTATTTATATCAGTGCTGTTTGTTGATATATTTATGTCAGTGCTGTTTGTTGATATATTTATGTCAGTGCTGTTTGTTGATATATTTATGTCAGTGCTGTTTGTTGATATATTTATGTCAGTGCTGTTTGTTGATATATTTATGTCACTGCTGTTTGTTGATATATTTACGTCAGTGCTGTTTGTTGATATATTTACGTCAGTGCTGTTTGTTGATATATTTAATGTCAGTGCTGTTTGTTGATATATTTAATGTCAGTGCTGTTTGTTGATATATTTAATGTCAGTGCTGTTTGTTGATATATTTACGTCAGTGCTGTTTGTTGATATATTTAATGTCAGTGCTGTTTGTTGATATATTTAATGTCAGAGCTGTTTGTTGATATATTTATGTCCGTGCTGTTTGTTGATATATTTATGTCAGTGCTGTTTGTTGATATATTTATGTCAGTGCTGTTTGTTGATATATTTATGTCCGTGCTGTTTGTTGACATATTTACGTCAGTGCTGTTTGTTTGTTATTTCACAGAACAGTTTTTACAGCCGGAGAAATGCGGCATCCAGAGGGTGCGCTCCTTCAAAACAACATCAAAAGGTTTGATCAACCATGGTGACTCATACAAGAAATCAACCAACAGGTAAAAACACATATACATAAACATATATATGATACTTTTAAAAAACCCAACAAAAAAAAACAGCTGTTGTTTATTGGCGACTGGTGCTATTTGCACATTGATTCTAACCCAAACCATTGTCTAAATTGCTTTGACAAAAAAAAAGTGTATTAATAGTCTTTTTTTTTTTAATTTTTCAACATAATTACAGTCGATTCGTTTAGTGAAATGTGGATACAATCAAAAGAATTCCTGTCGAGCTTTTCAAACTCAAAAATTTACTAAAATAATCGAGTGTAACAATTTATAGCAATCGCCGAGAATGGAAATAATTATTTCCTAAATGAATCAGTGGAAATGGTCACAACAAAATGAATCAGTGGAAATGGTCACAACGAAATGAATCAGTGTAAATGGTCACAACAAAATGAATCAGTGTAAATGGTCACAACAAAATGAATCAGTGTAAATGGTCACAACGAAATGAATCAGTGTAAATGGTCACAACAAAATGAATCAGTGTAAAAGGTCACAACAAAATGAATCAGTGTAAATGGTCACAAAAAAATGAATCAGTGTAAATGGTCACAACAAAATGAATCAGTGTAAATGGTCACAACAAAATGAATCAGTGTAAAAGGTCACAACAAAATGAATCAGTGTAAATGGTCACAACAAAATGAATCAGTGTAAATGGTCACAACAAAATGAATCAGTGTAAATGGTCACAACAAAATGAATCAGTGTAAATGGTCAAAACAGACTCGTAAATAAATGCCAAGAATACATTTTATACAGATTAAATATAGCGTCTAATTAAAAAGAAAAAGAAAAAAAAATAATCGGAATTGAATATAAAAGGTTCATGTTTAGAATAAATTAACCTAATTTATGCAGCCCTAGGTAAACATAGAGGTCGGTGTTTGGTTGCCAACACACGCTCCATTAATTATTGATAGAAATTATTTTGTGTGTGTGTGTGTGTGAATTATCGCGAGAGTCTGTATTGAATGTGTGGGTACATTTAGTTATGCCAATTATTGAATTTGTCTGGATGTTGTTGTTTTTAGTTTGTATCTCAATTAGTGAATATAAGTGTGTGTGTGTGCGTGTGTGTTTGTATGGATAAGTGTGTTTATGTGTCCTTTACTGAATATAGATGTGTATGTGTGTGTGAATGAATATGTCATTTATTGAACGTGTGTATGTGACATGACAGACCGAGTGTGACATTATGAGATAAACTTATCGAAGTGATCGATATTCTTAAATTTCATGTCAACTGGCTATTAATTGATTCGCTGTTGTTGTTTTTTGTTGACATGTCGTGTCCAGCCCTTCAATCAACCCCCTATGCCCGATATCAATTTTGTATTTCAGTCGAACAACTAGTCTTTGGACTTATTTGGACTGTCTTATAACTTACTCCTGTATTAAATTAACCTAGAATGCCCCCCCCTATATGGCTCTAAGTTTATTGGAGCCACATTAAGGCTGAAGCCTGAGGCCCTGAATAAAAGCAGAGGCTCCCGTTTATAATAACTGGTCAAACAGTAAAGAGTCTCCATGTTTATTCACCGCTTACTTCAGGCCGAAGAAAAAACAGCTAAGAAATTTCAATAACTGCATTTTTTTTTCTGACAACA
Organism: Bulinus truncatus; assembly: GCA_021962125.1. Lineage (NCBI taxonomy): Eukaryota > Metazoa > Mollusca > Gastropoda > Planorbidae > Bulinus > Bulinus truncatus. Next base: position 8,990,320 of record JAGDYQ010000014.1, on the reverse strand, counting down.
GATATATCGGGTGAAATGTGAAAGGAGACGATATATTTTGAAGATGATACGTTCTGTCATATCGCTCGCCAATCTCGGTATTGGTTTTTGTATCAGGTCTTACCTACAAGAGGGACTGATGGTTGAGCGCTCGACTGTCGACATGAGGGTCCTGCGTTCGATCCTCGGTGAGAACCAAGGAAATGTTCCCTGTAAAACGTCCCTCAAGTCCACACAGCTTTATGTGGGGAAGTAAAGGCGGCTGGGAGGGTGTGCTAACCACAAAATCCCCTTACTTGCCGAGGTTATAGAAACAGACAAATTCTCCATCTGTCCCGATGGCCATTGAGGCCTAAGGGAACTTCACTCTTTTTTTACTCAGACCAACAAATGCATTAATTCGACCCTGATTATAAAGTGCTGCACGGTAGTCAAAGTAGATACACTAAGAAATTTTAGTCTTCATACGGACTCGCACTGAACTGAACCAAGAACCGCGTGTGGATCTGAGAGACGCATTTCGTCACCATTGACATAGTCTAAAAATAGATATAGACATGTGGAGACTAATTTAGGACTAAACTAAACAATCACCTATTTATGTCTTAGTTTGTTTATGTTGTTTCTAAATAGTCTCGTTCTGTATAACTGAGATGGTTATATCTTTTAAAAGTCCTTTAGTTCTTTAATTAACTTTAATATCTCTTTATGTTAATTTATGTTGTTGTTATTTTACAATTCTTTATTAATTTATTTCTAAAAAAAAAAGAAGATCTTTTAAATCTCACTAATGGATTTAGAGTTTGTTGAAATTCCAATCCCCAATGAAATCAAAGACTAAAAATAAATTCGCGAGACCGTCAGACGACAGCGCTCGCTTCGTGCAGTCCATTATTACAATTGTGCCGATCGTTGAAAGTGGTAGGGATGTCATCAATTGTTTAACATCAGCAGCCGATAAAATGTCTACAATATTTATACAGTTCTAGAATATTTTTTTTTAAAGATAATGTTTTTTTTTCGTTTCCACTGTCGGTCAGCTGTGAATTAAGTCAAATGAAATGGTCAAAGGATGCTTAAAATAAATTAGCGCTTTATCTCAACAGAATAATGCACTTTAGGGAGGTTCTAACTGATTCAAAAATAGTGTTTTAGGTTTAAGTAAAATTCATTTGAGAAAAGTAACTAAGGCCTTGCAATATTTTATACAAACACACGTTTTTTTAAATTTTTTTGAGGTGGCTCTAAGAATGAATAAAACCATAAAGATCAAAACTCAATGTTTGGTTTATGTTAAACCCATCGTTTGGCTAAATGACCTAATGTATTTGTAGTCAGAAATAAATTGGTAAGTGGAACTAATGTGTTGGCACAAAGAACTAGAATGTTGGCACGTAAAACTAGAGTGTAGGCACACAGAACTACTGTGCAAGCACATAGAACGAGAGTGTTGGCACACAGAAGTAATGTGCTAGCACATAGAAGTAGAGTGTTGGCACACAGAACTACTGTGCAAGCACATAGAACGAGAGTGTTGGCACACAGAACTACTGTGCAAGCACATAGAACGAGAGTGTTGGCACACAGAAGTAATGTGCTAGCGAATAGAGCTAGGGTCATAGAGGACAGAGCGAATGTGTTGGTAAGCAGAACTAGCGTGTTACAAGACAGAACTAATGTGCTGTAAAACAGAACTAATGTGCTGTCACACAGAAGTAATCTTCTAGCACAGCATCTCTGTGTGCTGACACACAGAAGTAATGTGCTGGCACACAGAACTAATGTGCTGACACACAGAAGTAATGTGCTGGCAAACACAGGTAATGGGTCAGCACACAGAGCTGCTGTGCTAGAAGACAAGAACTAATGAATTCCCCCAAAACCCTCACGAAGCCACTTAAGCCGGGGGAAAGTAAATAGATGCCAGGCGGTTTGCCAGCCCCGTAATTCCATAAGTCTACCTCGGTTACAACAACAGTCGGGGAGAAAACTTAACCGTATCTTATATTGCTAATAAAATTGCGAAAAGTTAATTGAACCTTTATGTTTCAATGTAATTTCTTGGTATGTAATTATAAATTGTGTTACTCATCTCTAGTGCCGTTTTTAGGTTGGTTGATGAGGGCCCTAAGCAGAGACTTTAAAAGATATTTGAGGGCCCATGGCAAATTGAAAGATATTTGAGGGCCCATTGCAAATTGAAAGATATTTGAAGGCCCAAGGCCAATTTAAAGATATTTGAAGGCCCATGGCAAATTGAAGATATCTGAGGGCCCATGGCAAATTGAAAGATATTTGAGGGCCCATTGCAAATCGAAAGATATTTGAAGGCCCAAGGCCAATTGAAGATATATGAGGGCCCATGGCAAATTGAAAGATATTTGAGGGCCCAACGCAAAACAATTTGGCGGACATCATAAGATAACAGAATTTGTTAATGTTGGGAGTTGGCCCTTTGGTAGTAGTGGCCCTAAGCGGCTTGTGGTCTGATCTTCCATAAAAACGGATCTGCTAACGGAAATTGTTTTGAAAGTTAGAATGGACAAAGCGGAGGGCCTGTGTTTGACCCCACCCTCCTCCCGTGTGTGCCAGGACTTGATTTTATATCCATGCGACGTACATAAGTTCACCGATCTCAAGAAATGGGCTTTTTTGAAATGCGTTAGGGGCCATTGATAGCAGCTGGGCGCTATACGGGGGCCAGTCTTGCCCCATAGACTACCGTGGCTAATGGTGAACAGATGTGCCCTATTTCTTCTGTCATGTTTTTCGTTGGCTTAAGTGGGGAAACGTTCCTTTACTTTTTTGTTTAGTTTAATCGTTTAAAAGTAATATGAATCCGCCAACTCTCTCCATCTGTCCAACAGTCTCATATCATCTGGAAGTGCTGGCTCCATCCCGGAAGGTTCCAGCAAACTGCCACGCAAGTCCAGCTGTGTCTCGGATGACAGTGGGCCCAACAGCGAGGAGATCCAGATCGTCGTCCACCCGAGTGATCTCCCCACGTACAGGTGAGAGGTCATCAGCCATCTTTTTTATCAGCGCTGTCCGGCAGGCTAATCTCCCCCCCCGCCCCCGCCCAACCCAGACTATCGCCCCGACCAGGGGGGGCCCTCTTATCACATACACCCACCGAACAATGTCATTTTTATCAGACGAAAGCCCATTAACGAAATGAAATACTTAATTTAAAATATATATTTATATATATCCCAAACATTATACACCCAAGACACAAAAATGCATAAAATCTGTCAAAATGTTTATAAACGAGGTTATGTGAGGGCAGCCTATGTAATATAAATAGAATTATGACATTTGGTTTTATAACGGTGAGGAGGAAGGATACATTTTTAAAAATAAATTTTTGGTTTATTTAATATGTGAACGATCCCATACATGAATACATTGCTGTTTTATAAATTTATTTAAAAAAAAAATTTTTTAGCTTGTCTTCTGAACTCTGGCATTATGATATGAAGATGTTTATAGATTGAAGTTTAATAAATATGACATTTCGTTGACATGACAAGTTAAACAGTTTTTGAATAGCTGTCTATTCTTCTGTGTAATAATTTTCAGAGTTCTCATGATGGGTGCTTCCGGGGTCGGCAAGTCAGCCTTGACCCGACAGTTCATGACCTCAGAATACAAAGGAACGTACATCGAGTCTCCAACTCGTGAGTAGAATAATTTATCGCAGTCAACATCACTCGCTCAGCCTTGCATTTAAATCTTAAAACCAACAACAGGGTTTGCTAACTTTAATTAAAAATCGTCAGTGCTTTTTAGTTTCGATTTTGTATGTACAAGCCTCTCTTTCTCTATCATCATCATCATTGCCCGTCACTCCTATCGGGGTATGGACCACCAACTAAAGATCTCCAGCGACTTCTGTCCTGAGCCATTCTCTCCAGTTGTTTCCAGCTGAACCCCATCCTGGTGATGTCTGCTTCAAATTCATGCCTCCAGGTGTTTATTGGCCGGCCTCTCTTTCTTTCTCTATCAGGGGCGGAATGAGTTCGGTTAGGGCATAGGGCGCAGAAGAAGATATTGGGCCCTTTTAATAAAGGCAGACATCAAAAAGGGTATAAAGTTGGGTAAGTTTGGTTTAAGGGGGGAGGCTTATGATTTGGGGGAAGGGGTTCAGGGTCGCGCCTGACGTTATATCCGCCTCTGATCATTAGTTTGGAGAAAAAATGTTGTTCATAGATTTGTTTCAATTGACCTGAACAATAAAAATGTCCTTTACTAGCATTGAATCTTGAGCACCGGTCATTCGTTTGCACTGACCAGAAAAACGTACGGACGTATAGTCAAATAGATAAAACGGGTTAGTAAAAAAATATAGAGGGGTAGATAGACAGACAAGTATCTCTACAGTACAGATCATTGGATAGAAAATACATACAGACTGGCAGAGAGATGAACCGTTAGACAAACAGAAAGAGAATCAATCAGTTAGGGGAAATAATCAACAATGCTTACTTAACATATTAAATTTTTAAAAAAAGTTTAAAAAATTACGTTTTAAAAACAAATATAACAGGAAAATACTTTGATTTCACTATTATCATTAATTTTTAAAGTTTATTAAAGAAAAAAAATCAACGTTGCGAATTGTAAATGAAAGAAAGCATTTAGATTAAGTTAGTCAATAGTAATACTAAGGTAATGAAAGATAGCTTTAAGATTAAGTAAGTCAATAGTAAAACTAATGTAATGAAAGATAGCATTAAGATTAAGTAGGTCATTAGTAATACTAAGGTAATGAAAGATAGCATTAAGATTAAGTAGGTCATTAATAATACTAAGGTAATGAAAGATAGCATTAAGATTAAGTAAGTCATTAGTAATACTAAGGTAATGAAAGATAGCATTTAGATTAAGTTAGTCAATAGTAATACTAAGGTAATGAAAAATAGCATTAAGATTAAGTAAGTCATTAGTAATACTAATGTAATGAAAGATAGCATTTAGATTAAGTAGGTCAATAGCAATACTAAGGTAATGAAAGATAATTTATAATTTTTAACTTTCAGCTGATATTATGGAGCCAGAACCAGAAAGAAATGTGAATGTATTGCTAGACGAGCAGGAGTCTACGTTGCACTTTCTTGATGAGGAACAGGTGAGGGGGCGTCTTCTTTTATTTCATTGGTTGGTGAACCTACTTGGTCTGTGCTCGTGCCAGCGCGTGTGTGTTTAATTATAAAGTGTGGTTCTTTCCATTTTTTATTTACAGTATTATTTACTTTATTTTAAAAAAAATATTTAATTTTTACAACCGATATCCCCGTCCCAAAGTTAAGAAATGGCTGTTCAATAACTAGATGAACAAACAGACAGATGGATGGATGGGTAGATAGACAGACAGACAGGCAGGCAGGCAGTAAAGATCGGTAGACAGATGAATCGTTGGACATAGTAAATGAATGGCTGGGCGCAGTGGCGTAACGAGCTTAACTCGCGCCCGGGGGCACAATACCTTTTTAGCGCCCCCCCCCCAATTCGAAAACCATATAATATTATATGTAAAATATATCTTTGTGGGTAGCGCCCGGGGTACGATGCCCCCCTTGTACAACCTTCGCTACGCCACTGGGTTGGGCTGATGGATAAGTAAATGGATGGATGGATACATGGATGTAAAGAGACATACAGACAGACAAACAGCACAATACCTGGGTGCAGGCACACAATGTAAATATATGGGTATGTTCGTAGTTCATACATACATACGCGGGGAGAGAGGGGGCAGAGAGAGAGAGAGATGATGATGATGAACAAAGGGAGGCAATAACGGTGAAAGATTTCCTTTAAGTTAACTTCCTGGTGAGCTACTTGAGAACGTTATTATGAAAGCTTCACCCATAAGATCAATGGTGGAGGGGTGCTATTTTTTTTTTACGACAACAGTTGAAAGGGAAATAAATCAACATGAGTTTCGAAACTTAAATCAACTGGGTTCGTTAAGAGCACCAGGGGAGGTAATTATAAAAAAAAGTTTCACCTTGATTGGAGGGTGTGTGTGTGGGGGGGGGGGAGAAACGATGAACTGCTTTTTATAATTATTTATTTTTTTTAATTAGCCATTTTCTTTAAATAGCCAGGTAACTTGGCCACTTAGCCAGTACGTGCTAGTTTAGTTTTTTGTTTATTATTCTTTTACTTGGAGGGGCATTCGCATATGATATAAAACAGGGATAGTCGCTTATGATATATAGTAGGGGCGTTTGGTTATGATATAAAGCAGGGGTGGCCACACATTATATTAATGAGAGCCGAATTACGGGGTTTTGAAAGATGGTAAAAAAAAAAACTTTTAAGAGCCGCACCACAGTCGATTTATTGAACGAGAATAATTAAATGGTTCTTTAAGGACTTCATCTGGCCACCGTTTATTGTTATCCGTTACATAGGTAACACATATTTAACGAAATCTAAAAACATTTTTTTTTCTAAAAATGACTCAATATTGTTTCTCAAGATTGTGTTCTGTCCCCACATCTTATTGCATGTATGTAGTATTTTCAATGCGTGTGAATTACTATTTTAAACTGTGTTTTTTGATCACACGCACTCTGCTATACTGAAGGTCCGGATGGTCCGTATGGTCGAGTGGTGTAGAGCGCTCGACTGTCGAGAACTTTTGGGAATTTGTCAAGGCCCCTGTTAAAAAAGTGTGTATTATGTCCCCTCATGTTCACCCAGCTTTTTTTTTTAAAATTGGCACCTGCCTCCATCTAGGGAAGTAAAAGGCGGCTGGGCGTTGTGCAAACCACACAATCTCCTTCACAAGCCGAGGTTACAGAAACAGATGAATTCTACACTTCGTCTGCACGTATGGATGGTCGTGTGATGAAGCGCTCGACTGTCGACCTTACGGACGGTTTCTGGTTCTATGTCCGGTGAGGACAAATGGACATTTCACGTCATAGCTTAAGTCCACGGCCATTGCTTCTGTCGGCTATAGTGTGGGATGAAAGAAGGGCACCATTAGTGGTTTATTGGATGTAAGAGATTACATCCCTTCCTTACAGAGACTACACACACACACACTTCATCTCCCCCCCCCCCCGATGACCCTTCAGGATTAAGGAAAGCTTTACTCTGTTATAAATACCAAAAAAAAACAATTCCAAAGCAGTGATCACTAACATACAGTCATGGGCGTATTCATGGGAGGGGGGGCAAGGGGGGGGGGGCAGGGGGGGCATTTTGAAAAAATGTCATATAATAGGGGGGCCTTTTGCTCCCCCCCCCCTTACATTTTAAAAAAAATGTCATAAAGTTGTTATTTGCCCCCCCCCCTGGAAAATTTTTGCCCCCCTCCCCTGGAAAAATTCCTAGCGACGCCCATGCATACAGTAACGATAATGTTGTCTATTTCTCTCTCCTCCCCCCACCCCCTCCCCATCCAGTACCCAGACATACTGAAGGAGGAGCTTTCAATCGACGCCTACGTGGTTGTCTTCTCAGTGTCGGACACATCGTCTTATAATTACGCTGTCAAAACGATCCGGACGCTGAGGGAAGTGAACAAGACAAACAAAGCAATCATCTTAGTTGGCAACAAAATTGATCTGGCCAGACAGAGGAGAGTGGCCCGACACGGTGGGTTGAGTTTACTAGACTGAAATTTGATGCTGCTAGTGTAGCATTTTTACTGTACATCTGTATATATATATATATATATATATATGTGTGTGTGTGTGTGTGTGTGTGTGTGTGTATGTGTATGTGTGTGTGTGTAAAAGCCTAGTGAAATCTATACAAGAAAGTAGTTAGACTGAGAATTGTATGTCAGCTGGCTCATGTGATTTATTTGATAGCTACAGGTGACATGTTCTCTGCCCCTATGACTCTTTATCAACTCTTTAAAACAGTGTTTCCCAGTGAGTGGCCTTTGGTTATGTCTCACCTGAAGGTTGGAGTGGGGGGGGGGTTGGGGGAGCAGTTGGAATATTAATAGGGTTATAACTAAATTAGCTTAAGTGAGACAAATAGAATTTTAAATCTTTACCCGTGAATTGTTTTATTTTAACTTTAAATGGGTACACATTCGTTTTTTTCACTGATTTCATTGGAATTTTTACTGCCGACCTCCCCTCCCCCTTTACTTCACCACTTCCCACCCCAACACTTTTTGTGACCATTGAAATAAAATAACTCCCAGAACTGCAACACAATCACAGATCATTGTTACTAGAAATAACATCCATGGGCACAAAACTTAATGCGCCTGGGATGCATGGTGTACATTTAACGTTCTCAGATAATCATAAAGGGAGGTAAAATGGTATTGACAAAAAAACTGACTTTGTCCCCTTGCCACTCTGCTACTTTTGCATCCAAATATTTGAATTAATTAAAAAATTTTAAAAAAGCATATTCTTGTTTATTTTAATCATATTTTTTTTTTCTTTTTAATTCTCTGTTAAACTACTGAGTATGAAAGGCCATGATGTTAATTGTTTTTCACGTGATATTTACAGATGCCATGAGGATAGCCAAGAAATTTGATTGTCGCTACATTGAGACATCGGCAGCATTAAATCACCACGTTGACGAACTTTTAGTCGGCATCCTCAGCCAAATCAGAGAGAAGGTGTCGCACTCTGCACACAACGCGGCGAAGGGTGCCGAGCTCAAGCACCGATCCAGGTCCAAGTCTCCGGGGAAAGCAATAACGGAATTCTTCTCCAAAATATTCGGCGCCCACAATAAGAAGGCCAGGTCCTGCGAGACTTTGTTTGTACAGTGACTATACCCATGATGGGAACGGTTCACTTGTATATGTATGGTAAATTAGCATTATATTTTGTATGTATGTACATGATGATTATGTTCTCTATAAAAAAATGATTGCCGGGGGGGGGGTGGAATTAAAGTCATTTTGGCGTCAGATTTTTAAAGAAAATAAAATTGTTTTATAAAACCAAAGATCCCAGGTGCTAACCCAAACCTGTATCATTTTTTTTTCTCTTGTTTGTAAAAAATGAAATTAAAATAATCTAAAGATTTAAGAATTATACCATTTTTGTTTCATTATTCTCCATCTCCATGCTTATTTTAAACAATGGCCATATTCACCAATGTTCACAAAAGATATAACTGTTTACTTTATATATTGTTTTTGTATCACTTCTTCATTGATTTGATTATAATTTATTTATTGTCTGAAAAGTTAAATGAAGAAAGTAGAAGATGTAAATGACTAATTCTGGCTTACTTCCCCTTAAGTACCACTAAATATTTTTTTTATTGATACTGACATTATATACATGTTAAAACAAACTGCTGCTTTGATTGTAACATTTTATGTAGAGTACCATATTTGTTTTGCCAGGTAATCAAAAACTAGAGAGAATGTAGGCTATTTAGAATGATTTCTTTTGTTTTTTTTTGTTAACAAAAAATTATCATCCATCACAAATTTTTTTTAAATATGATGAAATCCATATCTTAATGGTTTTATTTTATAAGAACTAAACATCCTGTCATTATGTCTTTATAGTTTACCTATACTAAAGGCAAAATTACTTTCAACAGTAGGGATTCATTTAATTTCATGTTAATCTTCTCCCATTAATAATGAATATTTCCATGTAATCCACACACACATGCTCACATTTTTAGTTAAATTTAAAACCATCTATAATGTTTTAACCTTTTTTTAGTCAAATATGACACCATTTGTTGTTGTTTTTTTTCAAATGCTTACATTGTTACTAAAAATAGATTAATGATAAGTGAAAATGTAACTAGCCCCAGCGCTGAATGGATCCCAGTCCACATGGAATCTACAGTTTGCTGTGTCCATGGGCGTCGCTAGGAATTTTTCCAGGGGGGGGGGCAAAAATTTTCCAGGGGGGGGGGGGGCAAATAACAACTTTATGACATTTTTTTTTAAATGTAAGGGGGGGGGAGCAAATGCCTCCCCCTCTTATATAACATTTTTTCAAAATGTAGGGGGGCAAATGCCCCCCTTGCCCCCCCATGCATACGCCCATGGCTGTGTCGTCAATTTACAAAAACAGGTTTAAACCAGGGCTGCCATCTGGTCTCACACTTCCTAAGGCCTACCCTGGGTCCAACATATTTCACTGGGCTATTATATTTGATGTTTAGTAATTAGTCTATTTAGATATGGCTGATATATCAGTTATGCTATCTGTTATGGCTCTAAATTAACTCATACTTTAAAAGAATTTTTTAGCACTCCGCTGACAACTCATGTCCACAAAGATTGACTACACTTAATTTTTTTTCAAAATATTTTGATTGATTTTTTTTTTATAAATATTTTTCTGAACATTAAATTGTTGCATTGAAAAAAAATTCATTCCTTAACACTCTTTGGTGATGAAAACAAATTTTTTTTGATTACATAAAATAAGTGTAGAGCTTCTCAATCTTGTTTCGCCTTCGGCTCGCCTCTTTGTAAAAAAAAGATATCACTTTCTGCCTTAACTTTGTCATTTTATTACATTTGCTCAACCCACTATTTCTTTTTTGTTTGTTTTTTTTACCCAAACCTCTAAGATACCCTAGGGGCTAATGGCCTCTTCTTTGAGAAGCCCTGGTCTTGTGGACTTTCAGTCATGGTTGATATTATTAAAAAAAAGTTTTACTAACTCATTGCTTGAGACTAAGTCAAAATGTCATTGTACTTGGGCCAAACTGCTGATTTTTTAAATGTACATAAAAGGTGCAGTAGTTTAATTTTTAAGTATGTTATTTAGATATATTTATTTCATTTCGTTAATGGGCAGTCGACCATATAATTTTTTTTTTGTAATCTTTCACAATAGCTAAAAAAATATATGGTCAAGATCCATGCATCTAAATCTCATCATTTAAGTGTATGATATTTATAATTGTATTTGGCGCTGTCAGTCTTAAATAACTTCAATTTTCCTGACTAAGCAGTTTTATATTTGTAATGAAGCCATTTTGTTTTGTATGTCTCATAATTTAGTGCTGCTGAAAAGGCTGTTTTTTTTTTTTATTTATTTCCGGTAACTTGTTAAAAAGGCTACAAAGAAATTGTTTTTATTGGTAATTATTTTTTAAATGAAATTAAGACAAGGGATAAATTTTATTGTGAAACATTAGACATAGATTATATAATTACAATTTGAAAATTTTCTTTTTACTTACGATAGGGGAGATAAAAAAAATACAGTCACTGTCTCTTGAATATTTTTTTTTCTATTTTAGCACTGAATGGATCACCTAACAAAAGTTTCAGTTTAAAAAAATACTTAGATTTGTTAACGATCCAGTACAGAGCCCTAAAATAAGCCTATAAAAAATGTATTGACAAATTTTTCCCCTTTGTTTAGTTTTTTTGTCATGTTTTTAAAAAAAATAATAACAATATGTCTGGTTATCATTTTGCTTTGTTTTTTTTTTATTTTAAAGTTAAGCTTAAAAGTTTGTTTGTTCACAGAATTTTATTTTCTCACAACTGGAGTAAATGTAATAAAATTTCAGTGATCCAACAGTGCATCATATATTTACTGCATTTCAATTAACTGCATACTTATTTTGATCCCCTTTTTTATTCTAATACATTTTTTTTTGTAATGCTGAAGATGAAATCAAATATCAATTACACAGCTAAATTAATATTTACAGCTATCATTTACAAGAAAAAGGGAAAAATTTATCAGCAGTCAGCTGAAAGTACTCAAAATATCTTTTTAAAAAAATGGAAAAATTTTAATAAAAAAAACTTGTACATTGAAAATTATAATATGTAATAATATATATTTGCAATAAAAGGATTATTGTACAATAATGTGTTGGTTATGGTAACTGATTTTGATCAGATTTCCATTAAGATTTTGAAAATTTTAAATTGTTTTTTAAACCATTGTCATTTTGTATCTGGTCAAATATCTCAACATTAATAAGGGATCTTGTATCTGGTCAGATATCTCAACATTAATGCCGGGATCTTCTATCTGGTTAGATATCTCAACATTAATACGGGATCTTGTATTTGGTCAGATATCTCAACATTAATGCCGGAATCTTGTATCTAGTCAGATATCTCAACATTAATATGGGATCTTGTATCTGGTCATATATCTCAACATTAATGCCAGGATCTTGTATCTGGTCAGATATCTCAACATTAATGCAGGGATCATGTTTGGTAATTTATTTTGTTGGTCAGACTATGTTTCCTTCACAAATTACTTAACTTTACAAAAAAAGAATTATTTTAAAAACAAACTACAACATTTTGCACATGTTGACATCTTATCATCATTTAATGGTATGCAGTAATGTTACAGTCACTCAGAGGAGTAGGTTCTAAAATAGTTACAGTGGCTTTGACACAAAACATTTCTTCACGCTCTAAGTTCCATACTTGTAGATGAAAGTCATATGTACCCTGATGAAGAAAATTAAAAAAGACTTGTATATTTATTAACAAATACGTTTTTAATTTTTTAAATATAGATTTTTTTCATTTTTTTTTAAGAGGTTTTTATTAAACTTGCTGTGTTTGGTCATTCTAATCTGTTTCATTCAAGGGTAGAAAATTGGAAATCAATCATGACTAACTTCTCAAACTCTTAAAGTTTCACACCATGTACATTATTTAATTTTATCAATTCATATTAGCTTTATAAACAATAACAAGTGAAATACTCTTGACAATAAAAAGTTTTTTAAAAACAAAAGATATAAAAAAAATGTTTGTATTCAAATGAGCTAAAAATTTAAAAAAAATAATGCCTTAGAACATGTAAATAATTATAGAAATTATATTGATTAAATGAAAGCCTGGGAACTTGTTTTTTTTATCTCTTGTATTTATGAAATCACAAAATGTTAACATCAAAAATATTATGAAAAATATCATATCTTCAAACTCTATTCATTGCTGAGTAAAGCAAGATAGACTTGAAGTGATCTGTCTGTCAAATACATTTGTTTATAAGCTGCAAGATAAATAAATGATTTAAGTACTCTACATTGACGATCAACACAATTCTAATTCCTGAGTTACTTATAAATTGACATTTTTTTAAATTAAATTTTTTTTCAACCTAACCACTTACAGGCACATGGGATAAACCATGGAGGTCAGAGAAGGTTGGACAAATATGGCAAATGGACGCTGTAAAATTAGAGAATAAAAAAAATCTTTAAGTGAATAGAACAGAAATTAAAAAGTTCATTGTAAAATATATATATATATATATATATATATATACTGTATTTTTTAAGAAGTAAATAATACAACCTAACCATTAAGCAGAGCCGTTGCTACGTTTTATTGGGGGAACCTGAGCAAAAAGAGCCCCTTTTTAATTGGGCCCCTAGGCCGTGGTCTAATTTGCTTTTTATAAAAACGTTTCTTCATTAAGACACACACATACATACCCACTTTTTTCCTGAGACTTTACAACATCACCTGTAAATGTATTTTACGTAAGTGAGATGGTTGTGTGAGATCCCTGTTAGTATATCGTGCAAACCACCAAAGGGAATTACGGGCCCCCACACAAGGATATCTGTAGGCCACAGTTAGGTATGTGTATCGTCTTTTAATAGGAATGTCTAATAATATGCTGCCTTCAGTGATTCTTAAAATGTTGATTTTAAGTGGGTCATCAAAAATTAAAAATTATTGCTGAATCAAATATATATATATTCAATTAATTGCATCTTTTCTTTCTTTCATCCTTTTATTTTTCTTGATTATTGGTGGGTTGCCTAAAATGAACAGGTTGATTGGTGTGTCAAATCTCTAAAAGTAACATTTTTAGAGCCATTGATATATTGTCTAAATATATTTATTTTAAAGGTAAAATGGATGCAGTAAAAGAAAGTTTACAATATGCAAGGAAGGCTTCACATATTTGCTCGACAAGATGATAATATAATTTAACGACTGATATAAAAAGATCTTTTCCACACCGAAACCGTTAATTACCACTCTAGATCTGTCTTAGTATTGAGTCTTGCCAAGTCAGAGGAAATAGCGAACCAATTGGGGGGGGGGGGGGGGGATATATATATATTTGTTCAAAATCATAACAAAAGCTTGAAGGCGTGCTGGGCTTCGTACATTCAGAATTGCACACACACACACAGGCCCACCGACAGAAATCTCGGGCCCCTGGGCAGGTCTGTCATGGGCCCCCATGCTGATAATAATATTTTCAAAAGTTGATTGGCCAACTCAGTCCGGGCCCCTAAAACTGGGCATTTGCCCCCCTGCGCCCCTCTCGGCGGCACTACATACACGCACATCTTTTATTGGTCATGAGCCCTGGATCACTGTACCGGCTCTACCCTACCCCCCCCCCTTCTTTTATCAGGACTAAATGACTTGTTGTTCTCTGGTCCCTTTATCAAAGGGTGGCCGGCCACGTTTGATGTCTACGAGATTTGCATTCCGGTTTTCATATGTAAAATAAATACTACACAGATCCGCACCATTATCAATCTAAAACAAGAAACAATGAAATAGTGGAGAAAAACTCATTCAGTGGTGGCCGCCCAAAACTCAACGGAGCTCCGCAATGAACTACCATTGTCCTATAAAACATTCCAGTGAATCCAGTCAACATTTTTAGACTTTTTTCTAGTTTCTTTTCTATATCCCCCACCTCATTTGACGGTCACGTTCTTGTCAATTTGAGTATTAAAAAAACAAAAACAAAAAAAAAAAAAAAAAGGCTGTGTAAAAAATGAATTCTTGCAGTCAGAGGCGGACTATGTCTGCTTGCGGCCCGCGGGCACAGTAGAAAATGTTGAGCGCCCCTTCAAAAAAAAAACATGTCTGACAATGAAAAGGGTTTAAAGTCTGTCTAGATAGATATGGGCTAACAAAGTCAGGGGGGACCCCAAGTTCGCCGGCGATTAAATTCGCCTCTGCCTTACAGTGCTATGCCAGGAGTTGCTGGTCGTATGATCTGCGCATTTGATAAACACACTTCGATGAATTAATAATTTGCATATACTTACTTCCTTTTGGCAATGGGCAGATGGGAAGTCCATAGCGCTTGACGTCATCACAATCTAAGACGCCCTCTAGTCCGAATACAAACGTGGAGTAGTCATGAATGAACATGCTGAAGTTGAGAGTGCCTCCGTTGAACACAGATGCTGGAACAAAGTTGTATAACTTGTTTTTAAATCTAAATATTTATCTTGTGAACTTAGTGGGTGGATGGGTGGGTGTGTTGATGGATGGATGGATGGATGGATGGATGGTTGGTTGGATGGATGGATGGATAGTTGGATGGATGGATGGATATAAGAATGGATGGATGGATAGAAGGATGGATGGATAAATGGATGGATAAATGGATGGATGGATAGTTGGATGGATGGATGGATGAATAGAAGAATGGATGGATGGATAGTTGGATGGATGGATGGGTGGGTAAAGTGTCATCGAAAAAAAGACGATTGTGGGAGCAATTAAAAAAAAACATTAATCGAGAAATTAAGAAAACAAGTATAAGTAGGTCACATTACCCCTATACCAGCTGACACTTTTACATGACAGGGTCACATTACCCCTATACCAGCTGACACTTTCACATGGCAGGGTCACATTACCCCTAGACCAGCTGACACTTTCACATGACAGGGTCACATTACCCCTATACCAGCTGACACTTTCACATGGCAGGGTCACATTTCCCCTATACCAGCTGACACTTTCACATGGCAGGGTCACATTACCCCTAGACCAGCTGACACTTTCACATGGCAGGGTCACATTTCCCCTATACCAGCTGACACTTTCACATGGCAGGGTCACATTACCCCTATACCAGCTGACACTTTCACATGGCAGGGTCACATTACCCCTAGACCAGCTGACACTTTCACATGGCAGGGTCACATTTCCCCTATACCAGCTGACACTTTCACATGGCAGGGTCACATTACCCCTAGACCAGCTGACACTTTCACATGGCAGGGTCACATTACCCCTAGACCAGCTGACACTTTCACATGGCAGGGTCACATTACCCCTATACCAGCTGACACTTTCACATGGCAGGGTCACATTACCCCTAGACCAGCTGACACTTTCACATGGCAGGGTCACATTACCCCTAGACCAGCTGACACTTTCACATGACAGGGTCACATTACCCCTAGACCAGCTGATACTTTAACATGGCAGGGTCACATTTCCCCTATACCAGCTGACACTTCCACATGGCAGGGTCACATTACCCCTAGACCAGCTGACACTTTCACATGGCAGGGTCACATTACCCCTAGACCAGCTGACACTTTCACATGGCAGGGTCACATTACCCCTAGACCAGCTGATACTTTCACATGACAGGGTCACATTACCCCTAGACCAGCTGATACTTTCACATGACAGGGTCACACATGGACGACCAAGGTCCCCTAACAAACTCTTAAAACTGGGGCCTATCAAAAAGCTCCCCCCCCCAAGCTTTGTTGCAACAAAACTAATAAAACTCCGCAAGCCTGGGGGTTGGTGGGGAGTGGGGCAAACAAGTGTTCTGGTTGCGTCCCTTTTGCATCACCCCCGCATGACAGGTCACAGAATGGTGCCCACGTATCAGAGAAGTAATTTTACTACTGTCAAAAGAGAGGTAAAGATGCGAAGAGTCAGTGAAGACCGTCCAGAGCTAGCCCCCTGTGAAATGTGGCTGGACCCAACGCTCCTTTTGGATATCTTTTAAAAATAATGAAGTAGTTTCTTGCGAATACAATTTGTTTCTGCATTTGCATGAAATTAACGATTTTTTTAACACTGCATTCATCCAGAGGTAAAGATGAGCAAACAGTTTATGTAAACAATGGTTTAAGTATTAATTGCATGGACATATTGTAGACAGCAACTCACGTAATGTGTAGCAGACGCATACTCTGATATCGCCAAAGGGGGACAAATCTTTTGGAGTCCAGGTTGCATTTACCGGAACTGACCCATTAGCTAAATTAAAGAAATAGGAAGTGTTATCATCAGTATGCATCAGTCTAACTCTAAATGGACCATTCCATTATAACAATAGCGCGCAAAAAAAAAAGATGTACTTGTTCCCTTACAATCAGGACAGTGCTCGATTTAAGAAAAAAAACCAGTGCCGGAGGATGAAAAAAATATTTTCTACAGAGCCGGGGATAAATGTCTATGGATTCATCCCCGGCTGGTATAAATTAACTAAAGCAGAGCCGGGGATAAATGAATATGGATTCATCCCCGGCTGGTATAAATTAACTAAAGCAGAGCCGGGGATAAATGTCTATGGCTTCATCCCCGGCTGGTATAAATTAACTAAAGCAGAGCCGGGGATAAATGTCTATGGATTCATGCCCGGCTGGTATAAATTAACTAAAGCAGAGCCGGGGATAAATGTCTATGGTTTCATCCCCGGCTGGTATAAATTAACTAAAGCAGAGCCGGGGATAAATGTCTATGGTTTCATCCCCGGCTGGTATAAATTAACTAAAGCAGAGCCGGGGATAAATGTATATGGTTTCATCCCCGGCTGGTATAAATTAACTAAAGCAGAGCCGGAGATAAATGTCTATGGTTTCATCCCCGGCTGGTATAAATTAACTAAAGCAGAGCCGGGGATAAATGTATATGGTTTCATCCCCGGCTGGTATAAATTAACTAAAGCAGAGCCGGAGATAAATGTCTATGGTTTCATCCCCGGCTGGTATAAATTAACTAAAGCAGAGCCGGAGATAAATGTCTATGGTTTCATCCCCGGCTGGTATAAATTAACTAAAGCAGAGCCGGGTATGACAGTTCGCAGTGCCGGGGATATCCCAGGAGGCGGTAAATCGAGCCCTGTTAGAGACCTAAGTCTCCTACGATAAGGGGAACAGAGGGCCGAGTGTTGTAGAGCGATCGACAGTTTACCTGAGCGTCCCTGGTTCGATCCCTGGTGAGAACCTAGGGAATTTTTTGTCGGTTTTGGTGAAAGTTGGTTTAAGGTCCATCACGTCTACCCAGCTTTAAATGGGTGCATGACTTAAGCTGGGGTAGAAAAGGGCGTTGCGCTAACCACATAATTCCTTTATACAACGTGGTTACAGAAACAGATGAATTTTACACTTCATCTGCCACGATAGCCCTTAAGGGCAAAGGGAACTTTTTTTTTATACCAGCGATAAAGTCAACAAAAAGCAAACCATCATTTCAATACTGTTGGAGCTCCCAAAACTCAAGAGCCTCACTGCTTGTCTGTTAGTACTTTCGACACCCAGTTATAACATAGTAGCACATTTAAAAAATGATTGTTTTCTAATACATCTCGTACAGAGCTTTAAGTGAAGTAGACTTGACCTGTCTCTGTGGATATCAGATTGTGTGGCTTGTACAGTAGAGTTTACATGTCTCTGTGGATATCAGATTGTGTAGCTAGTAGAGTTTACCTGTCTATGTAGATATGATATTGTGTGGCTAGTACATTACAGTTTACCTGTCTCTGTGGATATGATATTGTGTGGCTAGTACAGTAGAGTTTACATGTCTCTGTGGATATGATATTGTGTGGCTAGTACATTACAGTTTACCTGTCTCTGTGGATATGATATTGTGTGGCTAGTACAGTACAGTGTACCTGTCTCTGTGGATATGATATTGTGTGGCTAGTACACTAGAGTTTACCTGTCTCTGTGGATATGATATTGTGTGGCTAGTACAGTACAGTTTACCTGTCTCTGTGGATATGATATTGTGTGTCCAGTACAGTAGAGTTTACCTGTCTCTGTGGATATGATATTGTGTGTCCAGTACAGTAAAGTTTACCGGTCTATATAGATATGATATTGTGTGTCCAGTACAGTAGAGTTTACCTGTCTATATAGATATGATATTGTGTGTCTAGTACAGTAGAGTTTACCTGTCTATATAGATATGATATTGTGTATCCAGTACAGTAGAGTTTACCTGTCTATATAGATATGATATTGTGTGGCTAGTACAGTAGAGTTTACCTGTCTATGTAGATATGTTATTGTGAGGCTAGTACAGTAGAGTTTACCTGTCTATATAGATATGATATTGTGTGACCAGTACAGTAGGGTTTACCTGTCTATATAGATATGATATTGTGTGCCCAGTACAGTAGAGTTTACCTGTCTATATAGATATGATATTGTGTATCCAGTACAGTAGAGTTTACCTGTCTATATAGATATGATATTGTGTATCCAGTACAGTAGAGTTTACCTGTCTATATAGATATGATATTGTGTATCCAGTACAGTAGAGTTTACCTGTCTATATAGATATGATATTGTGTGGCTAGTACAGTAGAGTTTACCTGTCTATGTAGATATGATATTGTGAGGCTAGTACAGTAGAGTTTACCTGTCTATATAGATATGATATTGTGTGACCAGTACAGTAGGGTTTACCTGTCTATATAGATATGATATTGTGTGTCCAGTACAGTAGAGTTTACCTGTCTATATAGATATGATATTGTGTATCCAGTACAGTAGAGTTTACCTGTCTATATAGATATGATATTGTGTGGCTAGTACAGTAGAGTTTACCTGTCTATGTAGATATGATATTGTGGGGCTAGTACAGTAGAGTTTACCTGTCTATGTAGATATGATATTGTGGGGCTAGTACTGTAGAGTTTACAAGGTCAGCTCCTATTTTAAGCCTTTGTGAACTTACAGACATCAATTCGCCCAGAAAAAAAATGTCCCGGCAATCACAGTGGCAATCAAACTCTTGCCAACTCGCGACCTACTTTAAAAAAAAATAAAACATGTTCACTTTTCTCGACACACCAGCAAAGAAAGTAAAATGATAAAAAAAAAGAAAGTAAAGCAGAAATTTATTGTTTAATAGCTTGATTCGGAAATTATTAACAAACTTTACTGCATACTTCAAATCAACTCGCGACCCACAGTTTTGAAAACCACTGACCTGACCTAGTCACACAAGATTTTCGTTGCAGAGACGTTGTTATGTAAGGCATATGCAAAGTAGGCGGCCACCTGTTTCCTCTTCTCTCCTCCCCCCCCCTCCCCTTGCCCCCCAAAAGGCCGTGTGTCAGTGTGTTCTATTTATTTATTGATTTTTTAAACATGTTACTTTAGATAGAGTCAAGGCCTAAAAAAATCTTTTCCCAGACAGTATAATAGCTTTGCTGGGTTGTATCCAGTGCCGGCTTTAGGTATAGGCGATATAGGCAGCTGCCTAGAGCGGCATTATTTCAAGGAGCGGCAAATTCCAGCAAAATAAAATAAAATCAAAAATATAAAGATTAAAAATAAAATTAATGAATTTGAGAAAGTGTAGAATTAAATAAGAACACAAAATTTCTTAGAGTGGCGACAACAAATAAGTCACGTGGATTAACGCTCTATCTTAATTTATTACATCAATATTATGACATCACTATTTTCAAAATTATTTTTTTCTTTTGCATTTAACGAAATTAGATTCAGATATAATGGAGGATCCTGCTAAATGGCCAGATATAAGTGATAATATTCGTTGTTTTCTTATTCACCATGATCCAAAGCAGATCAAATTTGAGTCTAGTTATCCAAAAGATGAAAGTGGGAGACTATTTTCTAATTACCACTATACACGAAAACTGGCTAACGGAGAAACTTTAAAAAAGAAATGGTTGATGTATTCTACGTCAATAGATAAGGTGCATTGTTTTTGCTGCAGAATATATTAGAGGAGTAAATCTGCATTAGCAACACATGGCAGTTGTGACTGGAAAAATATGTCAAGTATATTGCAGCATCATGAAAAAATCTCCAGATCATTTAACCAGTTATCTTGATTGAAAAGAACTAAAAATAAGGATAACAAATAATAAACTATTGATGACGTGAATCAGCGCCTTATAAATCGTGAAGCGAAACACTTGAAAGATGTATTAGAAAGAATAATATCTTTGGTCCGAGTACATGGAGTTCAAAATGTACCCCTGAGAGGGCAGTCTGATCCGTTACATAATCTCAGAGGCGTCCCTTGGGGTTTGGGGGCCCGGGGGCTTGGCCTTTTTGGGGGCCCCTGCAAATTTGACATACGATATCATGACATGAGATAACGTACTTAATAAATATGTCTAAATTCAAATTAGTACAGTATATCAATAAAATTAACAATAAATAATCATTAAAACTCTTATTATGAATAATTCCATTGTTAATGGACGAGATAATGCACAAGTGACAAATCTCAATACATTTTGCCTCACGTCGTGCTTTCTGTGCAGTAAAGGCATTTATAACATCATCTAAGTCAATGTTGTCTAGTATTTTTGACTTCAATTCTTTCTTGCGTCATTGTACTCCTGATATAGGTTTTGATTGACTTTGAGTTTTGAGAATAATCTCTCACATGATGCAGTGGAAGTGGCCTGAGTTAGCAGTATTCGGATGGAGGTTGCAAGGTTTGAGTAAACATCATTATCATATGAAGCCAGCTTCCTCAATAAGTCAGTTGGTGATTGTGGTACTGGTTTGTTGATGAAAGTGCTCGTGCATCAATGACACCATTGAAAAGTGATTTGCTTGTATGCCATCATACAAACAGGAAAAAGTACCAGTTTTTCATCAGTGTGTAATCATCCATAGAATTCAACAGGTATCTTGGTTTAAGCAGAACCCCAAAGGTGCCCACATGGTTTTGCAACCTTTGGAATCTATCCTTCGTCTCCATATGAAGTATGTCAAGCACTTCTGTCGCAACACGTTTGAATTGCAGTTCTATTTACAGTCCTACATCAGAACTCAACTCCCCATCAAGTCTTTTCTTTCTTCTGGTTGTTTTGCCTACATGAAATCCATAGCATTCAATGCCTTCTTTTGCTCTTTCGATGGATTGGGTGATCAGTTTCGTCTTTTTCTCATCATTTTGCAGAAAGCATGAAAGGGTCTTAATCTCTTCAGCATCTTTGTTAAGATTCAAGTAAACTGACGACGCAGCTTCTTCTCTTGAGTACCACCATGTAGGCCTACTACTCTCCTTTTTTAGTTTCCCGGCTCCAGTTTATTTCAGTTTGGTCTCTGGGGTGAATTGGAAAAAAAGTTGAGCAATTCATGAAAAAAGGTGACAATTGCTATATCTATCTCAGCAGAATGAAGAGCTGCCAAGTTGAGCGAGTGATTATCACAGTTCAGAAATGTTACGTTTGGATTTATGTCTAAGAGACGTTTCTGCCGGCCAGACCGACGGCCACTCATTGTGGCTGCGTTATCATAGGTTTGATCTGTGCACAGATTAAAGTCTAGTTCAATGTCTTAAAGAGTTTTCAGAACATGTTCTTTATTACGTTGTGCATCTGGCTTCGCAATTTCAAAATAACCAATGAATGACTCTCTTATTTCAAAATTCTCGACATCCAAGTTACGAACTTTAACGGATAGCCTACTTGTTCTTTATGAGAAACATCTGGAGTGGAATCAAACATCAGAAGAAAAAGTAACAAACTTGCTTGACTTTCCCAACAATTGATTCCCTATCTTTATTGTCCATCAAGCTTATGAACTCATGTTGAATTATTCAAGTGATGTTACGCAACTTCATCAAATTCTGCAAGAAATTTCAAAGATTCTAGGAAGTTCCCAGAACTGGGAGAATCATGCATTTCTTTGTGGCCAAGTAAGCTTGAGTTGGTTTTTGCTAAGTACTTGACAGCTGTTGCTACACTGCTGTATCTTTATATGAATTATCTGAATGGTGATACTTTTCTTCGCCATGTTCATGGTTTTCTTTGTTTTCAATGCTATTATCAGGTTTCTTCCTAAAAAACCGTTCAAATTTTCCTTGATTTTGCAACCTCTCGTCTTTCTGTAGCACGCTTTTTCCGTTTTGTAGCCCCACTCTGGTAAACTCATTCTTTCGGCATGGGTGAAGTTTCTCTATAAGAAATAACACTCTTTACATTTCACAAATAAAAAATATACAAAAAATTATGTATACTTGTTTCATCCGCCATGATTGTGAGATTTCGTCGGACGAATAGACATAATTATACGAACTATGACCCTTCTATTTATGGATAGATGGATTATAGCATGGACAAAAATGGAAGATACAATGCCGTCAAGATAACGTGTTTTACAACAACCAAAACTATGTTTTGACAATTTTAGTAAACTTTTTACCAGTTTTTATTTGCTTAATGATTTACGTAATTTTGAAATCCTTAATCTGTGTGGAATGCATGCAACAGTGCCACTAATTCAGTGGCGTCACTATGGTTGATGTCACCCGATACGGACAATTCAGGGTGTCACCCCCCCTTCCCCAAGACTTCCAGCATGAACAATGGTACATGTTTCGAATTTTCCTGCTCTATTCGGTCTTCGCCTTGGAGAATTTCACTTTAAAATATTTAAGCGATGAAAACGATAATATTACTGACTGTATTTCAGAAATATGTAGGCCCTATATTACTTTAATTCAACTAAGTTTATAAACTACGTCTCCTATTTCATAAACCCACGTGACTACCTCCGTCCTTTTTTCTAGCGCTTTTACAAAAAACTCCAGATTGATCCGGGCAGCTTTGAATTAGATTCATTTACCTAAGCTCCAGACGCTCTGCATGATGGCACCCTGTGCTACTGCTCGTATGGTGGCACCCTGTGCTACTGTAGATAATTAGCTTGTCACAACATTTGTCTCTCGAAAATACAAGGACGCTTAGCCTTGCTTTTAATTCCAGCCTTACCAGGTCATCTAACTTAACAGGTATGTGTCCCCTAAAAATACAAACTCTCTAAACGTGACCGACATTGTACCTATGGCGCATTTCCAGCCATTCCAAAGTATGTTATAAAAACATAACCGACTTTGGTCGTTACAGAAGTCTTAGTCACGGCAGCGCGTGGCGGTTACAGCTAGTATTTAATATTTAGTGTTAAAATAAAAAAGTGGAAACTCGTTTGGGGCCCCCCTCAAGCGGGGGCCCGGATGGACGTTCAAATTTGGACCCCCCCTCCCCCCACCCTAGCTACGCCACTGCATAATCTCATAATGAAAACTTTTTGAAATTTGTTAAAGTTATTGCAGACTTTGATCCGGTAATGAAAGAACATATAAAACGTTTTAAATCAGATGAAATTCATGACCATTATTTAGGAAAAAATATTCAGAATGAGATCATTCAACTGTTTAGTAAGGAGATAAAACAGAAAATGATAAATGATCTAAAATGCAAAATAGTACGCTATAGTTCTCGATTGCACACCAGACGTCAGTCACAACGAACAGATGACAATGATTGTTAGATTTGTTACAGCAAATGAATCGACAAATGACAAACCTTCAGAAGTTTCTATCAATGAACACTTCATTGGATTCGTAGAACTTGGAAAAATCTACATGTGCAAGTATGGTGGAAATTTTACTTAAAGAAATGTCTAGATTATATGAGTAGACAATGCTACGATAAAGGAGCAAACATGCGGGGAATACATAATGGTGTCCAAGCAAGAGTTAAAGAGCTAAATCGAAGAGCCTTTTAAGTCCCATGCAATGTGCATTTGGTGGTAAATGATGCCGTAAACTGTTGTTTGGAAGCAGTAACGTTTTTTGAGGTAATTCAAAATCTATACACCTTTTTTCTGCATCAACACATCGCTGGAATGTATTGTTAGAATATGTCAAAAATAAAGAGGCAGCAGTTTTAACTGTTAAAAAGTTATGTGCAACAGGCTGGGAAAGTCGAGTTATTGCTGTGAAGGTAATTCGATACCAAACAGTTGAAATTTACGATGCACTCGTTTCAATTGCTGATGACATTTCACTTTATGGACCACGTGGAACCCATTCCCTTGCAGAAGCTAAGGGAATTGCACAAAAAATACTCGATTTCAAATTTATTTGTTCATTAGTGATTTGGTATGATGTTTTATTTGAGATCAATATATCTAGCAAAACATTTAAAGAAAAAGATCTTGCTTTAAATAAATCAATTCAACAAGTGAATGCAACTATAACTATGCTCCAGAATTATAAAACAGATGAAGGTTTTGCCAAAGCAATTACAACAGCTAAATCATTGGCTGAAGAATTTGGTATTGAGTGCAATTTCCCTACGGAAATACAAATAAGATCTTGACTAAGAAAGAGACAATTTGACTATGAAGTTTCACATGATCCAATTCTCGAGCCAGAAATGAATTTCAGAGTAAATTTCTTTAACCAGATATTGGATACCGCAATTCAATCAGTGAATGATCGACTTATGCAGTTAACATATCATAGCGATTTATTTGGATTTTTGTATGACATTAAAAACTGGAGATATGTGATAAAAGAGAGGTTTTTCAAAGATTGCACGGACCTTCAATTAGCTTTAACATCTGAAAACGAAGATTCAGCAGACATTAATACAACAGAACTGTGCGATGAATTATTCGCTTATAGTTATACAAGGAGAATTATAGAAAAATCAAGCCCTAGAGTTATATTAGACTATCTATGTGGAATGGGCGTGGTTGCCTAGAGTTATATTAGACTATCTATGTGGAATGGGCGTGGTTGCCTAGAGTTATATTAGACTATCTATGTGGAATGGGCGTGGTTGCCTAGAGTTATATTAGACTATCTATGTGGAATGGGCTTGGTTGCTCTTTTTCCGAATGCGTACGTGACTTTGTGAATTTTGCTTACACTCCCGATAACAGTGGCGATTGCAGAGAGAAGCTTTTCGAAGCTCAAACTCATAAAAAATATATCTTCGTTCTACCATGTCTCAGGATCGTTTGGTTGGTTTAGCTACAATATTTATAGAGAAAACGATTGCAGAAGATTTGGATCTGACCGAAATAATTGAAGAGTTTGCCTCTGCAAAAGCTAGAAAAGCATATTTTTCTTAAATTCTCTTCAATCTTTTTAATGCTTAATTAACATGACATTTAATTTTTTTTTAATTTTTCATTACTTTTTTAACTTAGCAAAAAAAAAAAATTTCCTAAAATACACTACGTATACTTAAAACTCTTTAACTTTTATAAAATTGCCAAATTAAAAAAATTTGTTATGAAGAATGAAGACCAGTAATAAAACTACAAATACATCATATTTTTGTTTTCATAATTTGGATTTACGTCATAATAAATAGCATATATAGAGTTTTCTTAGAAAAATGAAACCAAAAAGGGCGGCATTTTTGTCCTTGCCTATATCACAAAAATGTCTAAGGCCGGCACTGGTTGTATCGTTCCAGACTTCGGACTTATTGGAAATGTTTCTTTTATAATTCACGCGACGTTCTTGTACAGCACAGATCTCTACCAAAGTATGCTCTAATTTTTTTTTATGAACGTGTGCACTAAAAGATATTGGCAGAGCAACTCAGTAAGGAAATGTAATGTTAATGCGCAACAATCAATCGTACTTTGGTCTTGTATTTCTATGCTTTGGCCTAATAGGCGAAAACCTTGCACGGTTCACAGATCAGATATAATATATATATATAATCTTTGGTCCGGTCTGATATGTTATGTGAGCGCGCGCTTTGACGATTTTTTTTTGTTATTCTGATGTTCTCTGGCTGACCAGTGTCCCCTTTGGGGGGGGGGGGTGGAGACAAAGACTATGACTATGAGGAGTTCATTTCAAACTCACAGAAACTGAGACAGTTATAAGGAAACAATACTCATTTCTGTCAAAGTTTGGTCTATACTTTGCATATGTGACTTATGACATAGTTGGTATTTCTATATCTCATTGTAATGTTTGCTGGTAATCGTTGAATTTTTTTCTTTATAATGTTCTTAAGTCGTTTTTAAAAGCTTTTATTTAGGTTGCCATTCTGTGTGTGTGTGTCTGTCTGTCTGTCTGTCTGTTATTATTATTATGCTTATGTTTCACCCCTATCAGTTGATGTGAGAGTCCCTGGTTCGATCCCTGGTGAGAACTTAGGGAATTTTGTGTCGGTTTTGGTGAAAGTTGGTTTAAGGTCCATCACGTCTACCCAGCTTTAAATGGGTAAATAAAAAAAAATAATTGATGGCTTTTTTTACTTCAGCTTGTTTACATAATCAGCTGATTGAACAGCTAAATTTATTAAATCAATACCTACTTATAACCATTATGCGGTAAGGCGTAAATATTGTATCAAGACAATCGTGCGGACTTAATTACACTAAACATAATTTAAAATCAACGGTAACCAATGGCCGCTGTTGTAACTTTAAATGGTTTTTCGTTTTGTTTGACTCCAATAGAATCAGATGTTGTTTTTAATTGGTTGTTTGGATGTTTGTTTGGTTGGTTGTTTGGATGTTTTTTTGGTTGATTGTTTGGATGTTTGTTTGGTTGTTTCTTTTTTCTAATTATTTCGTTACTTTAGTTTTTTGCCCTTGTTAATTGACTAACATGGTGTGTGACATTTAACCGTTATTTTTTTTTGTTTTGTTTTGTTTGTATTTCGCTATATGAAAAACAGGTTTTTGGCTTTCATTGATATCATACAACCCATGCTATCAAGTTTGTTTTTATTAAGAGTTGTTAATCTGTTGGTTAATGTTTATGAAAGAAAAAAAGGGCGGATTGTACAGCGACAGTTGGCATTGGCCTCAAATCAAAGTTTAAAACTACGCAGGCATTGTCTTAATTTAACTTAATAACACCATATATATGTACATTATATTTTAGTCTTACAAACCACCAATCCTCCAATAAACGACACGTTTTGTCAACCTTAAAGGTGATCTTTAAATTTAGCGAATTTATAATTGAAATAGTTTTTTTTAGATATGGACAGACAGACTCAACTTTGATTAAATGTTGTTCATTTCTACAACAATCAATCGGGTTCGGATGGTCAAGTGGTACAAATCTATCGACTATTTTCTGAGAATTCCGGGTTCGATCTCCGGTGAGAACCAATGGATATTTTAGGCCAAGCCCATTGCACTTTGGAGGGGATGAAAGAAGAGCACCATAAAAAGAGTCCAATCGGTAGATTTTTATTGGATCAAAGAGATTCCTTCATCCTTACATGAACTTCTCATATACATATACAAACACAAACAATACATAGTACTCACTATTGCAAAAAAATACACTAATTTTGAAGAAAAAAAAATAACTTGGTAGGGGTAGGAATATTATGAGATAGACAGACAGACAGACAGTTAGACAGACAGACGATAGATAGATAGATAGATAGATAGATAGATAGATAGATAGATAGATAGATAGATAGATTGATAGACAGACAGACAGACAGACAGACAGACAGACAGACAGACAGACAGACAGACAGACAGACAGACAGACAGACAGACAGACAGACAGACAGACAGACAGACAGACAGACAGACAGACAGACAGACAGACAGACAGACAGACAGACAGACAGACAGACAGACAGACAGACAGACAGACAGATAGATAGATAGATAGATAGATAGATAGATAGATAGATAGATAGATAGATAGATAGATAGATAGATAGATAGATAGATAGATAGATAGATAGATAGATAGATAGATAGATAGACAGACACATGCATACATATCTTTTACTTATTTATTCATTTATTTAATTCATTTTCTGAATCCACCCCTAGCCAATAAATATAAGGTGCAGCCAAACTTAAATATTTTCCTACCGCACTTCTCGACCTGCCCTGAGTCTTCAGCTGTCAATTTGTAATCTTTGGACTTAGACATCAGATCGACATTATTGGACATGGACATCAAGACGACATTGTTCTCTATGGCGATGACGACGTAAGTGTAAACCGCAGCAGCCGACAAAAAGATGGCAGCTCTGAGGTTCATCTTTCATTTAATCCTGCCAGGATGTGAAAAATAAATCTTGGTGTATTATCAACACACACAAAAGTTTGTTTTTTTTGTTTTTAATTTTGCATTTATTAAGAGTACTTAGTAGATTTTAAGAAAAAAAAACACAGTGGCTCCTCGACCGTCATGATGGTCGAGGTATTTTTTTTTTTACCTCTTCCGTCAAGCAAAACTTTGAGGAACTCTTATGATTTGAAGTTATTTTTCTTTTTGGCGGTAAACTGCATAATGGCGATAAAGATCGGAGATCGGTTCGACTCTTTTAAAGAGTTAGAGAAAAAAATAACAGCTTACGAAAATGATTCATTTATATCATTGTACAAACGAAGCTGCAGAACAATTGATGTGGCACAAAAGAGAGGTGTGAAAAGACATTTAAAAGAGGATCTAATCTACTACACCATTCATTTTGCATGTTATCATGGTGGAAGAAGATTTAAGAGTTATTCTACAGGAACGAGGCCAAAACAAAGGTTCATAAATAATACATTTTTAAATAATTAATTAATATAATAATTTATAACTAACTATAAGAAAATAAAAAAAAACCCACATTGAAAAATTAAACTTTAACATTAATCCAAGAATTCTATTACAGTACTTACAAGATAGATTGTCCTTTTGGATTGTGGTTTAAAGCATCAGCAGATGGAAAGCAATTAGTGGTTAGCAAAATAGTTCAAGAGCATAACCATATGATAGACAAGGTAAATATATTTCAATAATTTTTTTAATCGTATTCATATTATATTTACAGCTGTATGTGGTACAAATAAAAAAAATTGTTAATATTCTCGCATTTAGGTAATATTTGAAAGTCTACCAAAAAGAAGGAAACTAAATGAGAATGAAAAGCAAGATGTTTCTCGAATGTTAAGCATGCATGCAAACAAATGGCTGATAAAAGAACATATTTTAAAGGAAACAGGTAGGCGGTGTAAAAAAAATATTAAGACCACAACTATGTAATATTCTTATAGTACGTATACCTGGTTTATTTTTTAGTAGTTATCATTAATGGAAGCACTGTGTGAAAATAAACTGGATATATTATTTTGATTATATAAATTGTTTTTTTTCTATTTAGGCAAGAAGATAACCTAAAAGATATTCACAATTTGGCAGCAAAGCAAAAAGGACCTGTAGATGTGGAGTCTCTTTTGGCTGTTATCAGTAACTGCAATGGTTAGGTTAGTTGGTAATTTTTATACATTGGCACTGTTCGTTATTATTGGTTATTAGCATATTATATTTTTATCTTGGTGAATGTAGAGCACAACATCTATTACTCAAATGATTTTGCCATTTCTTAAAACTGTGTCACACTCCCACTACCCCTCATAAGTGAATGAGTTTCTAAAAATATATTGCTCTGCAACATGTTTTGAGGTTTTTTTTACTAGATAAACGCTAAATCAAAACCACTTATTAAATTGTTTATTCTTCAAAACTCGTTCATAATAATTAAATAAGCTTTTTAATAGCATATGAATTAAAAGCAATGAAATACAAAATTTACAGTTCAGTTAGTAGTATTAAAAACAATTTTTTCTTCAAACAGGACCTGATCTAGAACTGAGAACAAATGAAAATGGAATAATAACTGGAATTTTTTTACCAAGAAGACAGTTCAGCAAAAAGTTAATTGTAAGTGAATTTTAAAATAATAAAATTGTATAGACCTACATTTCTATGATAATGTTTGAAAGTGGGATTTTAATAACTATAACAAGTTCGATTATAATGCGATGTATACATTTCATTCTGCATCAATCAAAATGTTGTATACCGCCTCTTGAACTAATTCACCTCTATATTTTTTTCTCTTTGTATTTTTAGTGTTGCTGTGTCATTTACTTGTAGGAGGAAGACATGAAGATATATCGCCAACAAGGCCTGTAGATGTGGAGGAACTCAAACTTAGCCCTACTGATTTGCCATCATTGTTGATAAATGAACTTGTCATAAAAGATATTCTGGAACCTTTCCGTTCAGGATAGAGCATGGAAAATGTTACAATCATCAATAAGAAAAAGGAAAAAAAATGGCTGTTTGGCTGTGCCCAATATGTGACACTAACACAGCAACTGGACAATGTATTGAATGCGAGAGTTGTCTTGAGTGGTACCATTTAGAGTGTGCTCGCATTACTAAAAAACCAAAACAAAATTGGTATTGCGATAAATGTATAAATAATGTTTAAAATATGACATGAAATTTTTTTATAAATGTACATGTTTTTGAACATTTTTTTTTTTAAGAAGTTATTTTGTGCGAGTTTTTATTTTTAAAGATAATTAGGAGATGTAAGATATATGTTGTAATTCAATAATAGAAAAGTTTATTTTCTTGTATTTATGTTGCTTAATTTTTTTAAAATTTTCACTTCATAAGCCACTGTTTTGTTCAGATTATTATTTTCTGTGTGTTATTTATTGTTTGATTTTCTTAAACCTTCTGTTATTTTAATCATTTATGGTTTTAATAAGTTCTTGTACAAAGATTTTAAATAAATCTTTAGTACTAAATTAACTTAGGCATTTATAATCATTTCATGTTTTTTTTTTAACACTATTTACTATCAGTTCAGTTTTTTTGCCATGTATTGATAATTTAGATTAAATATACCTATTCATTTGCTTGCATCTTTTCTACCATTTATTCTCCTTTTATTGTAACACGCATAATTTTAAATTGAAATCCATATAAATGCTCTGCATGCAGTATTTTCTATTTTGCGTACTGCAGCAATAATCATTTCATGATTATGATGGGGGTATATATTTTTTTCCATTTAAATTGATTACATTTATACTGAGGTAGTCTTCTAAATACATCAGTCATGATATTTTTATGGCCTTTGAGTGAGCGCAATGCTCTTTATTTGTGAATTTTTACATGTAATTTCTATTTTAACTTATATCATCTATTTTTTTGGATACATTGTTCAACATATTTTGTTTTAATTTTACAGAAATATTTTCACTGGTGCAAAAACTTATGTTCATTTTTAGTAATTCCTAAAAATTTTCTTATTTTAAAAGAGAAAAACATTTTATATATTTCTTTTTGCATTTCTCTTGCAGTCTATTCTGCCTTTGTGGTGTATAGAAATTCATTTCAAATGATCTATTTAAATATTTTTGTATATAATAGTCCATTTGTCACTGCTTTTATTATCTCACATAATCCCTGAAATATTCAGCGCTAATATGCGTTAGAAAAAGAAATATTATTTAACATTTTTAAGTACTATTAAAACTGGGATAAAATGTCCTTTCCATTTTATGTGTTCTTTAATTGAGTGCACTCTTTTTAAGCTTGATACAAAACATTTTGTGTATGGTCAGATATCAGTGACTTGGAACACAGTGTTTCATTATAAAAAAATATTGTTTGTATGATATAGTGACATAGATTTTTAGACTATTTTCTATGAATCATGGAGAAACTTAATGTATTTCAATGTATTTATTTTGTCGTTGCCATTGTACCCTTGGTTTTTTGTTGATCTAAAAATTGATGGCAAATAAAGAAGATACTTTATTTTTTCTCTGGCCTTTTATTCTTTTTCAGTGAACTCCCTGCGAGTGTAACTTTTTAATAAAAGTAAAGTTCCCTTCTTAGCCCTAACAGGCCATCGGGGCAGATGAAGTGTAGAATTCATCTGTTTCTATAACCTCGGCATATGAAGGGATTGTGTGGTTAGCACAACGCCCAGCCACCTTTACTTCCCCAACTTAAAGTCAGGTACCCATTTAAAGCTGGGTGGACTTGTGGGACGACTTTGCAGCAAATTTCACCTGGAAAAATTCCATGGGCCTCACCGAGGATTGAACCCAGGACTCTCAGGTCGACAGTCGAGTATCTACACCACTCGGCCATCCGTCCCACAACTTTTTAATAAATAATATAAAAAAATTATTATTCTGCATGACTTGAAATAAAATTAAGATGTTTCCTGCAAATAAGCTTTAAAAAAAAATGTGGGAAAATTAATGTACTTAAGTACTTCAAGTCAGATTTTTTAATTTATTCTTCATGCTTCTGACTATAACAAACCACTTAATAGCCCATAGGCAACATTAAATTAAAAAAAAAAAAACTGCTTCATAAATGGCATTTTGTACAGGAAAAAAAAACAATAAATAAATGTCTGTGTCAGGAATTGAACCTGGATAGCCTGCATAAATGTAAGTCAACCTCACAGTTCCTAATCCACTCTGCCAGCACATCACTCAAACAAAGCTAAAACTTTAACGTATCATTAAAAATTGCTCAGTTATGTTTTATTCCTTTTAACTTAGTTTTATGCCCATATTCTTATTTTGTAATTCGAAATAATTCAAAGTCGTATTTATTTACAAAAAAATAAATATTATACAAATATTTCCCATTATAAAAATATCTCCGATTATTAACAGTAAATGACGTCATCAACGTCTGCAGTAAATAAGAGTTCTCATTCATTCCGTACTTCAAATCATAAGAGTTCCTCAAAGTTTTGCTTGACGGAAGAGGTAAAAAAAAAATACATCGACCGTCATATGACGAGTTTTGCTTGACGGAAGAGGTAAAAAAAAAATACCTCGACCGTCTTGACGGTCGAGGAGCCTGTGCCAAAAAAAATGCTTCCTTCAGAATTACTGTAGTCAAAAAGTTACACTTGATTACCGATCCACGTTGACGTTCGCCTGTGAATCAGTGCATGTCATCCAGCGTTTAATAAAAAAAAATAACTTCCAAACCAATATTTCGTCTAAATTTAGTTGGTAAACATTATGCATGACCTGTAGGGCATGTCGCTCATTTCTAAGTCTCGGTGTCTCATTACTTCATGTCAACTAGTAGTGTTGGAAATTACTATGTTTAATGTGCATCGTTACTTTATGTCAACTAATAGTGTTGGAAATTACTATGTTTTATGTGCATCGTTACTTTATGTCAACTAGTAGTGTTGGAAATGACTATGTTTAATCTGCATCGTTACTTTACGTGGAAATTATTATGTTTTATCTGCATCATTACTTTATATGGAAATTATTATGTAAAATGTTAATCATTAATTTAGCTAGACGAGACAGCCCGAACATATTAGGGACACAAGCCAGTAAAGCCGTGAAATTTTCCTAAATACGCTCAAAGAAAAAACAAACATTACAATTATGGTGTAGCCCCGGATTTTTTCAAAGATTGTCAGGGAGCTGCCAGGGGCCCAACTGTTAATTGCGGCGGTTCTAGGCGGAGGGGGGGAGCATTGCCCCATTCAAAAGTATGGCGTTATGTTTATCATGGGAGTACTTTGAAACTTTTGAGTTGCTGTTGTTGAAATTATCGCATTTAAAAAAAAAAATATGGAAACAAGGGAGGGAATCTTAACTTTTTAAAAAAAAGTCTTAATAAAGGATTTAATCAACAAATGTAAGATGCCTTCATGTATGAAAAAAAAGGAGGATTTTATCAAGAGCACACTCTTCAAGGGAGAACAAAATTTAGAAACAAAGGTCTGCTCTGACTGTCCACCTATCTTATGAATAGGCAATCAAGACCACCACCAAGGGGCCCCTCAGTGCCTTCGTTATGTACTTACATTCTTGTGTTTGCATTTTCTTTTTTTTTATTATTTATTTTGATCGGAAGTAACAGACAGAATAATGCACACATACGGTGCTTTATACCGCTCCAAAGGTGGAAGGGGAGGAGGAGAGGGAAAGTGGAGGGGGGGAGGGATAATGATCAAATGTTGAGGTAGCAACAGGGGCGACCGCGCCAGATTGTGAAGGAAAAAGGGGGGGGGGGTGGTAGCTATTCGAGCTGTGTGTCACCTAACTGTAACAATGCCAAACAATTTTTTTTTTCAAGATCCCACAGTCCCTGCAAAAAAAAAAGACTTTTATCCTTGACCCCGTGACCCGTGTAATGCTAAGGTCGTCACTTTGATCAATATCTTTTTTTTTCTTCTATAAAAATTATCCCTATCCTTTATCCACTGACTTTTATTTATTACTTCCCTAATCTCACACCCAGATCCCAAGTCCGTTTAAACTCTACACTTCACATTTCTATGTACAGCAGAATGTCGTTTATCCGAATCAATTGGGACCGGAAACCATTCAATACGCGATTGTTCGAAAAACCGAAAACCGAATGCGATCCATGCAGTAAATGAAACCGGACAGTATACGAGGATAAGAAATCATCACATGCGGGAAACAGCCTTAACTCCCAACAAACGGCATACAATAAAATGTGACTCTGGTGATCCATAAAGTCAAACCATGAAAAATATTATTTTTTTAAATATTTTTTTATTACAAATGTAATATTTTTATTAAAAAAATGCATGTTAAATACTTTCTAATAAAAAATATTTATTTTTTATTTAACTACAATTTCTCGCAAATAAAATAACACTATCAGTTGACCGGCACCGAACGCCATTTTGATTTGTTTACGTTTTGTCAGTCACTTTGACTACATTAAAATGGACTCAGATTCTCATTATTTAGTGGAAAAAGAACTTAAATCTAGTGACAAAAATGAAACTAACACTCGCTAAATCAAAAATAAAATATAAAAACATTCAAAACTGACCAAAAAACATTTTTTTTCAACTTTTTCAAGAAAAAACACAAGATAGCCTCACAACACAGGCGCGCATAAGGCCAAACCCCTCACTTTTTTGACATTAAGTCAAAAAAGTCAGGGGCAGTGCAAAAAACACACTGTGCATTATGTCTTTTTTAATAAAAAAAAACTTTTTTTTTCTACATTTTTTGCGTTTTTCTTAAAATTATTTTTTTTTTATGTGAATAAGTAAAGGAAAATATGCATATTTGAAAAAAAGTCACCAAACATTTTTTTTTTGAAGAAATTGATTGATAACTGAATATTTCATTTCAGAAATATATGTAGATTAATAAAATGTCTGAAAAAATGTTTTTGTTTTTAATACTTGTTTTTTGTCTTATTGCTGTTTGTACACTTTAAAAAAAAAATAATTTTGTTTTGTTAAATTCTTTTTTTTTTTAATATTATCAAAATTCATTTTCACAAAAAAAAGCTGCACAGTTTTAAAGCCTATTCAAAGAAGAAAAAAAATGATATATCACACATATATGGGCTATAAAGGAAACAGACAATATAGTCCAAAATGTAAGGACACCTGTTTGGTAATAAAAAAAAATGCCAAAAACCTGCCGTCGATTAAGAGTTTAAAAAAAAGCAAAATAGATGCGAAATGTCGCAATTTTACCATTATTGTGGGAAATAATCATACACAGTACATGTAGTTGACCAAAAAAAAAAATACTGGTCCTGATATTAACGGATAATTAACGTTCGGATAAACGACATTCTACTGTATAGCTTATTGCTCTGAACCAAGTGTTATGCTAGGACTTGCCAGGAGACAGTCTCGTGAAGTTGGCCTTATGCAAAGAGACACACAGTGATGGCCGACATTAAAAAAAGGTCAGCTCAGGACAAAAAAAAGTGTGACAGATATAATACATGTGTGTTCTAGATTCTAGATACTCTGTGGGCGTGATCTAAATAGAGTCATGATTGACTGGTTAGCGATGATATGAATAACATAATGTCGGCATTACAATTGCATCATTTCTTATTCCGTAATATTATTACTTCCTTGATTTCAATTCTAAATCTCTTCAGATATCGCGAGTAAATTAAACAAAAGAATGATGTCATTGGATTTAGAAGAATATTTTGATATAACAAATAGACATGGTAAACAATATAAAGTTGGTTTATGAATTCTTCAGTTCATGAATGTTTACTATTGAACGTCCTCCCCACGTTTATATGAAGCAGTTCAGGTCATGGTGTAAACCAGTGCTTCTCAAACTTTTTGAGGTCACGGCCCCCCTTGGAACGCCAATCAATATGTCGCGGGCCCCTATTTTTTTTTTTTGGTTTAGATTGCTTAAATTTATAATTTTTCGAAATTCCACGGCCACCCTCCAGACAGTCCACGGCCCCCTAGGGGGGCTGCGACACACCACTTTGAGAAGCACTGGTGCAAACTGTAAGTCCACAAGTCCATCCCGCTTTTAATGAGTACATGACTTTAAGTTGGCTGGGCGTTGACCACAAAATTTACACTTTGTCTGCCGAGGTTACTGAAAAAGATGAATTTTGTCTACACTTTGTCTGCCGAGGTTACTGAAACAGATGAATTCTATCTACACTTTGTCTGCCGAGGTTACTGAAAAAGATTAATTCTGTCTACACTTTGTCTGCCGAGGTTACTGAAACAGATGAATTCTATCTACACTTTGTCTGCCGAGGTTACTGAAAAAGATGAATTCTGTCTACACTTTGTCTGCCGAGGTTACTGAAACAGATGAATTCTGTCTACACTTTGTCTGCCCCGATGAGCCCTCAAAGGGAATAAAGAAAATTTCGTTATTTGAGCAAACAACTTAAAATGGCAATTAAGAATTGTAGGCCGAGATATTTACATTTAAAACCTGACTATTTAATAGGTTTTTAACAGAATAGAACAGTCCTAGACAGAGG
Source organism: Bulinus truncatus (assembly GCA_021962125.1). Lineage (NCBI taxonomy): Eukaryota > Metazoa > Mollusca > Gastropoda > Planorbidae > Bulinus > Bulinus truncatus. The sequence goes on along the minus strand of JAGDYQ010000014.1, from coordinate 8,952,999 downwards.
CGTATCTAGGGTGGGGAAAGGGGGTCCGAACTCGAAAGTGCCCCTGGGCCCCAGCTTAAGGGGGCCCCACAATTTTTTACATGAAATATTAAGTACATTATATCATGCCATGATGTCGAATGTCAAAATGCACGGACCCCCAAAAAGGCCAAGCCCCCCGGGCCTCCTAATCCCTAGGTTCGGCACTTGTCCTAGGTACAGAAGTCAATGTGTGCCGATCCTACCATTTAGGTACAGCAGCCGATGTGTTCCGGTCCTACCATACAGCTCGGGGCCCTGTGCGACCACACAACCCGCGCTATCCGGCGTCACTAGATAGGATGACACCAAAATTAACATTTGTAAATTTTATATCAGAAAGAACTCGGTCTAGTCGGGTTTTATAACCGATCACAGTTAATAAACATAAGTAGTAGCACAGGTTGCCACCATGCAGACCATTAGCAAATGGTGCCACCACAATTATTCATCCGTGTGTCAATAGGTTCACGTAAGATGAGATTTTCACAAATGAAACTGATAAAAAAATTATACCTGTGATCCATTATGGCAGTGGTCCCCAACCACTGACCTTTCAACGTTTGATAATTTCACTGCGGCCCTAGGGGGTTGGGGGGGGGCGTTGACTATTTATATTTTAGATGTTTTGATTTACAATGCCACTGCCGCTCAGCTTCCTGTTAATCTCTCGCCCATGGGAAGTCTCACAATTCCTAGAGAAATACACCGCAGTAAATAAAAAGGAAATTATTAAAAGTTTTTTTCGGGCGGCCCAGTACCATTTGATTCATGGACCGGTACCGGTCCGCAGCCCAGGTGTTGGGAACCACTGCATTATGGGACAGTCAAGGCTGTCTGATCTGGCTTTGCTATTTATTGCAAGTGATAGGGTGAAAGATATTGATACTGATTTTGATGAAGTACCGGTAATTGATAGATTTGCAGCTTTGAAGACAAGGGAAGGCAAAAATTTAATAGCCTATAGTTTATTGTCAAAAAAACAATAATATGACTTTGCTATGCAATTATAAAGTATATATTTTTAATCCTATTTTGTTAAAACTCATCAAATTTTGGACCAATAGGACTACGTATTTCACAAATATTACAATTATAGACGATTCTATACGGCCTAGTGCAGGGAAATTCGAAATTTGCTCCATTTTTTTATGGTGGAAGTTTTAAGGTGTGACACCCTAAATTCTCCGCACCGAGTGACACCAAAAAAAGTGATGCCACTGTATTTCACATACAATTATGTCCACATATCATAAATATTGTGTTTATATTTAGCCTATTAAGCAATATAAAATATTTCCAAAGTGCTATAACTAGCACACCAATTTTTTTTATAGTTTTTTGTTTTTATTATTATTATTTTTTTTTCTTTTTTTACAAATAAAACTACACATTGCCTATACGGAGAATTTTCATTATTAAAAAAAAAGAACGTGATTGGAAAACAAATGGAATGGTATAGAACAATATTGATGATTGAATGGCAGACGTAGGACCAACTCAGAACTGTATGCGTGATATTAGGAACCTAATTTAACAACAGAAATCAAAATGAATCGACTGGGCAGATAGAAAGAATGGAAAAGAACAGAGGCACTAAGACAATATATTTAAAAGACAAAACCTAACTAGAAAAGACCAAAGGGCAGACCCAAGAAGCAGATGGATATGTTAATGTGGAGAGAGACCTTATAGCCGTAGGAGTGAGAGAATGAAGAGAAAAAGACCGTGGATTTGGGAGAGTGGAGAGAACAAGAAGAAAACAATGTAGATCTGTATGTCACCAAGTTGTCCACATTCAGTCATGAGTGAGTTTCAATTCCAAAGTTTGCCCTAGTTTTATCTTTCTTCAATAGTAACATTAGCCTGGACACAGACCATCTCTTCACCATCTATGTTCCATACTTGCAGCCGGCCAGCATAGGTGCCGAGCTAGGGAAAATAGAAAAACGTATTTAATGAACGATAGGTTTTTGTTTTTTTTAAGTAAAAAATACAAGAGAATCGTTTAAAAGTTTAAAATCGGTTACATCTTTCATAGCAACTCACACATGACTTGAGATTTTTTTAATTTTGCGGTGGGGAGGTACCATTATATGATTCTCTTAATTTATATATATATATATATATATATATATATATATATATATATATATATATATATAACTGAACTGAACAAGACTTGGCACCAAAAATAATGATTGCTTATCTTCCCACCAAGTAAGCCAACATTTTGCTGGGAATGATGTAGGTGGAATGAGAATGACACACAAACACACAATGTGCACACACACACACACACACACACACATTATAGCAAAAACACATACACTCAAACTACTCTGAGTGCAAACATAATATGTACAACTCAATGTGCTCACGCTTGTACACAAAAACTAAACCATACTGTGGGCAGTCTATATGTGCTACATGATATGTGCTTACACTATGTGCACACGATTGTACGCACTCACACAAACTAAAAACCACACTATGTGCACTCACTGTGAGCAAGCACAATATACACACACTATGTGCACGCACAATGTACACAAACTATGTGCACGCACAATGTACACACACTATGTGCACGCACGTACACACACTATGTGCACGCACAATGTACACACACTATGTGCGCGCACAATGTGCACAATGAACAAGTCTGATGTACAATCCAGACGAGATTCAATGTTATGTTCAAGTCATATCCCCAGGTATTTTAAATGTGAATCTAGCAATCAAGTACAATCACCCAAGTTTTTATACAATATGTTTCTTTTTTTTTCTTTTCATTGGGATGATAAATGTGTGTGAACATGTTTGTAATAAAACACACTTACTTCAACATACGATAAATATTGAAGGTTAGTGAATTTGTGGCAAGCATCAAAAGTAACTGTGGAAAAAAAAAATTAACTTCTATAAATGTTTTTGTTAATATCATTGAAAAAATGTGAACATTTATTTATATATATATATATATATATATATATAATATATATATATATATATATATATATATATATATGAAGCCAAAATATATTTTTTAAAAGCCAATCAGACAAACAATTTTAATCATGTTTACTTACTGCCTTCTGGCAACGGGCAAGGAAATCCATATTTTGTCACTAAGTTACAATCAAACATGTCTGTAAGATTAATCAAAGACGACGTCAGACTGAAATGGCCACTATTGAATTCATGAGCTGGAAGTAAATGTTTCAAATGTGGATTCACTTTATTTTATGTAAGTTTCTCGGCGTAAAATTAGATTCTCCAGGGCAATTTTTATGGATATGCTAACTATGTGACAACTTGGACACTTCAATAACACAACAACCATTATCAAAATCAAAGCTCTTGTGTATTTTTGTCAAGAATCCGAAATACCTCTTATCTCTCAGATCCCATAAAAATACACTGTTTTGTGGGGCCTTTTTTTTTTCTTCCATCGTAAAGGGAATCATAACTATTAGTTCAATGTCCATATATATATATGCACTAAAGAAGTGAATTTATTTTAACTTGGCTAGAATTATATTTCTTTTTATTAAACTGAGGAGTAAGTGGTGAGCATTCAGTAGGCAGCAGTAACTTACGCAGAGTGTAGTTGATGCATATAGTTACTTCACCAAATTGAGACACATCCTTCGGAGTCCAGGTCAAGTTAATTGGAACTGTCCCTGAAAGAAATATTACATTTATATATATCATTGGTTGCAGAGTCATGAGCAGATAAAGTCATCAGTTGTTATCATAGAAGTAGTCTTCATTACTTTGAACAGTGGCGTAACGAGCTTTATTCATTCCCGGGCCACAATGCCTTTCTAGCGCACCTCATACGAAAACCATTTAAAATTATATGTAAAATATACCATTTGGCGTCCCTTTGTGAGTAGCGCCCAGGCATGATGCCCCCCCTTGCCTTCCCCTCGCTACGCCACTGCGTTTGAATAACCTATTGTAGTGGTCTTACAGATTAGTGGAAGATAGATTCAAAAACTTTCTAAAAAAATGCACAAGTGTATGTTTATAAAAATGCACAAGAGTACACACCCACACAAACTAAAAACCTCACAATGTACACACACTGTATGCACACAAAATATGCACAATCAACAAGTCTCATTTACAGTCCAGAAGAGATTCGATGTTATGTTCAAATCATATCCCCAGATATTTTAAATCTGATTCTACTAATTAAGTACAATCACAGTAGTATTTATAGAATAGTTTTTTCTTATTCTCTTCATTGTGATGATAAATTTGTGTTAACATGTCTGTAATAAAACGCACTTACTTCAACGTACGACAAATATTGAAGGTTAGTGAGTTATTAAAAAAATGCACAAGCCTATGTTTTATTTTTCTTTTGTTTTATTGGTTTGTTTTGTTTGTTTTTTTTTTTGGAGAAAAATGTTAACTTTCATTAAACTTCTCATTCACTCATATTCAGTAAAAAGTAGATCAGTCGGTCTATTGAGGGCCCCAGTGTATCAGTCGGTCTACTGAGGGCCCTAGTGTATCAGTCGGTCTATTGAGGGCCCTAGTGTATCAGTCGGTCTACTGAGGGCCCTAGTGTATCAGTCGGTCTAATGAGGGCCCTAGTGTATCAGTCGATCTACTGAGGGCCCTAGTGTATCAGTCGGTCTACTGAGGGCCCTAGTGTATCAGTCGGTCTACTGAGGGCCCTAGTGTATCAGTCGATCTATTGAGGGCCCTAGTGTATCGTGATTCCAATATGTCTCAATACGATAATACTTTAACAGCGTCTTTTTTTTATTTATTATTATTCTAATAACACTAACATCGTGTGCTCAAAGTTAGAATTTTTTTTTAGTAATACATCCAATAAACTGTACAAAATTGTCAATTCTATATACGTTTTTAACAATCATGTAGTTAATATATCATATTTTATGTTAGCAAAGTTAAAAAAAAAATTAAAACTGACTTGTTAGAACTTTCTAAAATTGTTTTTAATTATCAGAGTCAATGTTTTCCTACCGCAGTTCTCGACATGGCCTGAGTCTTCAATTGTCAATTTGTAATCTTTGGACATTGACATTAGATCGACATTGTTGGGCATAGACATCAGATCGACATTGTTCTCTCTGGCGATGACTACGTAGGCGTAAACAGCAGCAGACAAAATGATGGCAGCTCTGTGGGTCATCTTCATTTAATGCTGCCATATATAGATAAAGAGTAAAAGTTCTTAAATGGAAAAAAAATCCGTTTAAACCTATACATGTACATTTTCTTGTATGTATGTGTGTGTTTGTAAGTAAGTGAGTGAGTATATATATGTGTGTGCGCGCGCGCTATAATACAAATATGCACCAAAAACAAAAAAAAATAGGCAGAAGTGAAAGATAATTTACTAGCACAGATGTACCAGCACATGTCATTCAATCAATCAATACTAGGGCGAGTTATTAAACATCAACAAGTCTTGTATTCTTCTTTCTTTAAAAAAAACTTCTGTGCCCTGAAAATTTAGTCCAAAAAAAAACGTTTTACTAACCCTTCTTATTTTTAAAAGATTCTATTTGGCAATGTCTGCCTTAAAAAATGTCAAGAACTATGTACACTAATGTACAGTCTTAATTTTTTTCCAATCCGCTTTTTATGAATCCACCTGTTCAACAACGAAGTCTTGAAAGTATTAAGTGAACTGAATTTTTAAGTAGAATGTTTTTAAAAAAGTTTTATTTCTCAACTTACCCGTCTCTGTAGCAATCGGAAATTAAATAAAGCCTGCCACAATATTGAAAATCATCCATTAAGACTTCTGCGGTAAGTCCCCATATGTATAAACATTCTCGTGTTTAACTTCTCGAATGTATAACCTTGATTCTAAGAAAGAACAAAAAAAAAAGAAAATTGGAGCTATAAATAGCCTGCGAACGGCTGGCTGCACCATTAGATGAAGGGAAACGTTAGTTTACTTTTGACGACCGTAAAGGAAAAAAAATCAACAGGTGATACAAATGAGAGTATTAACGGAAAGGAAGGGACTGGGGCTACCGGGGGGGGGGGGGACAATTTTTTTTCAAGCAGTGGCGGACCTTCTTTCAATGGGAAATGGTCGCGCCAAAATATATTGACTTGCTTAGTATGCATTTTATTTATTTCTGGTTAACTCGGATGGCCGAGTGGTGTAGATACTCGACTGTTAACCTGAGAGTCCTGGGTTCGATCCTCGGTGAGAACCATGGGAATTTTTCCAGGTGAAATGTGTTTCAAAGTCGGCCCACAAGTCCACCCAGCTTTAAATGGGTACCTGACTTTAAGTTGGGGAAGTAAAGGCGGCTGGGCGGTGTGCTAACCACACAATCCCTTCATATGCCGAGGTTATAGAAACAGATGAATTCTACACTTCATCTGCCCCCGATGGCCTTTTAGGGCTAAGGGAACTTTTAAAATCAATCAGTATTCATATTGTGTCTGTAGAACATTAAATGCCCATTTATTTTTTTAAAGCTGTTTGACATCTTACTATAATTACACTAGGAAACAACATTTTTTTTTCTACCTGGGATCTATTAAGTTTACTAAGACCATTTTGACCTGCTGATTCCAAATATGTCGTTGAATTTTGTGTATCACATCAGGTTTTGAAGTTATGTTAACATCTTGATTTACCATTATAACGCTTTACGGTCATTAGAAATAGAATGTCAATGCTTCTACATTTCAATACAATAACAACAATTTACATGGAAATAGAACAGACGAAGCAACTATACAGCATCATGTGTACAAATAACCTCAGTTAATCCTAATCCTAGTACCACATCCGTCACCACCGCCAGCTGTGAGTACTATAGTATCGGATAGTCCTCATTGACCAAAGTGACATCACCGTCGCAAAAGGGTTTTTTTTTTCTTATCCTGACTGGAGAACCCCCAAATGATATTTTCCCCATAGACCATGATATGTCTCACAGACCAAGTTAGCCGGGAACAGGAGATACCCTAACGACCGTATTGATCATGGCAGTGGCGTCACTAGGGGGTGCGGACCGCACCGGGTGACACCCTCACATGGGGTGACACCAAAATGCAAAATATCTAGTTTTAGGCCAATATTCTTATTTTGTAATGTCTATGGGGTGTCATGAGAGGGGTGACACCATGAGTTACCGCACCGGGTGACAACAACCCTAGTGACGCCACTGGATCATGGTACCTCTATTGGTTGGCGAGTTGACATTTAATTGAGCTAATGGAGTTGACGAAGATGCACTGATCTAGTTAGACGTCTAACCCACTAAGCCTGAAGTGGAATGGTAACAAAAGAAAGCTACTCTAGAAATACACACTAGTCACTGATATTGATCTATTATGGAAATAGACATCTTGGTAAAGCTATTGTTGAACAATGAAAATACACGTAGTGTTTCCTGGCGTAGATTCTCACCAAAGAACGTACAAGGGGAACTATCATTTATTTCTTCTCTAAACTGGTGGATGTGAGCTGTCTCCCTGGGACAAGCAGAAATGGTTATATAGAAAGCAGGCTGGAATATTCTAAATACCTTTAGACACGACAGCAGGGCTCGATTTACCGCCGGGGATATCCCCGGCACTGAGACCTGTCATCCCCGGCTCTGCTTTAGCTAATATATCCCAGCCGGGGATGAAATCATACACATTTATCCCCGGCTCTGCAGAATTTTTTTTTCATCCCCCGCACTGGTTTTTTTCTTAAATCGAGCACTGCACGACAGTAGTGATCTAGACGTTAGACATATATAGAGCAGTGTGAAACATGGGTCGGCAAACTTTTTTTTTGAGTTCGCGGACCACATTGTGTTGGTAAATTTGCTTGTAATATTTTGACAGGCCGACTGGATGGAGTGTTGAACTCAAAATAATTAGTGGTAAACTTCCTAGCGTAAAAAGCCAGTGCTTTGCTTCACTCTGAAACGTCTGGTGGGCCAGATTAAACAGCCCGTTGGTCAGATTTGGTCGGTGGGTCGTGGTTTGTCCATGGGTGATCTAGAGTATATTTAAACCGACATCTAGACCAATGATATGCTTGTTAATTTAAAAAATACGATTTCAAAGTATCCATGTCCTGGCAGTGGCGTAACGAGCTTAACTCGCGCCCGGGGCACAGTACCTTTTTAGCGCCCCCCCATATAATATTATATGTAAAATATACCATTTTGCGCCCCTTTGTGAATAGCGCCCGGGGCATGATGCCCCTTTGTCCACCCCTCGCTACGCAACTGTGTCCTGGTACCACAAAAGTTTATAAGTTAAAAGTAGTGTTTAATATATACTAGTCTGATCTATATAATCAGCAACTAATATTATTAAAACAAAGGCAAAACGGAAATAAAAAAATTTGTCACACAGTAAATTATTTTTATTTTACTTTTTTTATATTATTTATGTTTAGTCAGTTTAGTTATAATAAATATTGATAGGTCTTTAATAAGTGATGAAAGTTTCAGTATATATTCATATTATTTTTTTAATGAATGCACAAGTATAAGCAAATTATACAACATCAAAATATCTTTTTATGCAAAAATGGCACTCCCTTAAAATAAAGCAACGAAAATAAAATTAAAAAAAAAAGGTTCAACCTTTGATGAACCCTTTCAAGATTTGGGGGTCCTAGACTTGGTGACCATCAGCCTCTGTTTATAAAAGACCCATTGCTTTCACAATTTTCAACAAAAAAATGTATGGTTTCATTCACTCTTATTGCTTGTGTCTTTCACTTCTCCCCTCTCCTCCCACGCACGCAAACATTAGTACACGCATAGGATTAGTACAAACATTGCAAACATTAGTACACAGTGCAGGATTTACGTATAAGCTACACAAGCTATTGCTTATGGTCCTCACTTTCTTTGGGGCACCAAATAATTGTCCAAGTGAATGAGTTCCATATATATATATATATATATATATATATATATATATATATATATATATATATTGGGCACCGTCACATAATTTCTGGACTTATAAAGGACCCCATATCTCCAGTGGCGTCCCTCTGGTTGGTGTCACCCGGTGCGGAAAATTCAGGGTGTCACACCCCCCCCCCTCTACTCAAGTCTTCCACCATGAGCTATGGCACATATTTCGAATTTTACTGCACTAGACCTTGGATAATTTACTTTAAAATATTTTAGAGATAAAAAAAAACGACTTTATTTCAGAAAGATGTATACTACTTTCATTGAACTGTGTTTAAAATCTACGTCTAAAATTTCATGAAACCACGTGACTACATGCGTCATTTTTATCGCGTTTACAAATAACTCCAGATTGATTTGAGCAGCTTTGAATATTATTCATTGACCTAAGCTCCAGACGCTCTGCACGGTGGCACCCTAGGCTACCGCTCTGCATGGTTATAAAACCAACTTGTAATACAAGTTGTATAGACAGGGCCGGATCTAGACTTGATAAGGCCCTAAGCTATTTGAGATACGCAGTTGCGTTACTAAGGGGGGTGGGGTGCGGGCCGCACCGGGTGAAACTATTTTAGGGGTGACACCAAAATGAACAGTTCTAAATTTCATAGCAGAAAGAAAAAAACTCGGTATAGTTGGTTCGAACCCGGGACACTCCGGTCGACAGTCGAGCGCTCTACACTTGGTAATTGGAGAGAACTGTCGATTTGTCGTCATAACCCCCCCACACACCTCTCTCTATCTCTACAACACTAGATATAAATGAATGTGTCTCAAGAGTTACGGTCCCTGAGGGTCTCCCTTTGTAAAGTAGGTAACTGGTCTGCCGGCCCTGGTCGGGACCTACCTAAAAATTCGTCCCGAGGTTCACACTTAGACCACCACTGATTTTAAATTTTTCTACTTGACACTCATAAATCAACACTTACACTTAGCGACTTGTCTGATGCACGCATTAATAAATGTGGAATATTGAAAATCAATTTTAGGGGGGGCTACCCAATACATGTTTAAAACAAGCACCGACATTTTTCTTGAGGGAATTTATTACAAGAATTTATTTTCTTGTACCAGACCAAACGGATACTGAAAATATGGAAATCTCATTCAAATCTGTCTGCTCTTCTGTGAAAAAAAATCTAATAGCAAAGTTGTAAGTTTGATTTTTTTTTTAACAAAACAAAACTTCTACTTTATTTTTTTTTTCATGTCATGCATCATTTGATTTTATAATCATTCATCAAGTGATGTATAGTCTTACATCAAGTGATAGTATAATCATACATCACATGTTGTATAATCATGTATCATGTGATTTTATAATCATACATCAAGTGGTAGTACAATCATAAATCAAGTGGTAGTATAATCATACATCATGTGATTGTATAATCATGCATCATGTGACTTTATTATAATTCATCAAGTGGTGTATAAGTCATATATCAAGTGGTAGTATTATCATTTATCAAGTGGTGTATAGTCATGCATCATGTGATTGTATAATCATGCATCATGTAATTTTATAATCATTCATCAAGTGGTGTATAGTCATACATCAAGTGGTGTTATAATCATACATATAGTGTTAGTATAATCATACATCATGTGATTGTATGATCATGTATCATGTGATTTTATTATAATTCATCAAGTGGTGTATAAGTCATACATCAAGTGGTAGTATAATCATTCATCAAGTAGTGTATAGTCATGCATCATGTGAATGTATAATCATGCATCATGTGATTTTATAATCATTCGTCAAGTGGTGTATAAGTCATACATCAAGTGGTAGTATAATCATACATCATGTGATTGTATAATCATACATCATGTGATTGTATGATCATGCATCATGTGACTTTATTATAATTCATCAAGTGGTGTATAGTCATACATCAAGTGGTAGTATAATCATACATCATGTGATTGTATAATCATACATAAAAAGATGAAAATTATTCTATTAAAATAGATGGAGGGAACAATCATGACACATTAAAAAAAAAAAAATAATACCACATGGCCATCCGCTTCAACAAATCATTTTATTTTTTTTTTTATATTCAAACTAACAAACATCCGCTTCAACAAATCATTTTATTTATAACTCAAGATAATCAAAAAAATATTCAAACTAACAAACATCCGCTTCAACAAATCATTTTATTTATAACTCAAGATAATCAAAAAAATATTCAAACTAACAAACCAAAAAAAAAAAAAACATTAACAAGGCAAGATATTGATAACACAGAAATGTTAAGAAAAAAAAATGTTTTGTTATCTATATACAGTATTAGCTAATTATACTACATGTATTAAGATAACATTTTTGAAAAACGTAATAATAAAGCAAATTTCAGTCCTTTTGACATTTTTTTCACTTATTTGTGTAATCAATATATGTACAGTGAAAGAACAGAAGAAAAAAAACAAATTTGTAAAGCACTTTGACTTTCTTTGAAAAAAAAAAAAAAAATGAATCAAGACACATTGAATTAATAAACTATCTCTGTTCTTTCTTCCATTGCCAACCAATAATAATACTAACACATGCACAGTAAATATTTGTAGAGCTAAAGAATGGGACGGATGGCCGAGTGGTGTAGATACTCGACTGTCGACCTGAGAGTCCTGGGTTCGATCCTCGGTGAGGCCCATGGAGTTTTTCCAGGTGAAATTTGGTGCACAGTCGTCCAACAAGTCCACCCAGGCTTTAAATGGGTACCTGACTTAAGTTGGGGGAAGTAAAGGCGGCTGGGCGTTGTGCTAACCACACAACCCCTTCATATGCCGGGGGTAATACAAACAGATGAATTCTACACTTCATCTGCCCCCATTGGCCCGTTAGGGCTAAGGGAACTTTACTTTTTTTTAAAAGAATGATTATGAGCAAGTGGTAACTAGGATGAGGAAATCTAATTACCGGAATATGATTTTAAAATGAAAATAGACAATTAAAAAAAACAACATACATCACAGGCTGCACCTCTTCTGAGAGGTAAGTTTTTATAGCACATGTGACAATGGAAGGGTTTTTCAGCAGTGTGTTTCAAGCAGTGACTTTGCAATTTTCTAAACTGGTTAAACGTTTCATTGCACAGGCAGCACTGAGCTTTCATTTCTTTCCCATGTGATAGGCAGTGTTCTGTTAACTTACACTTCGTTAAAAAGAATCCATTACAGAGGCAACATTGAAATTTTCTCTCCGCTGTGTGAGATGATAAGTGCTTTATCAAACCAGACAACGGAATGTCATTTTTGTTGCACAGAGAGCAATGAAATATTTTAAGGCTGGAAAGAATCAGCTGATGACTGTTTTTAGTTGTCCCAGAATGAAATAACTGATGAATCATTAGGGTTCCTCTCTGAGAAAAACTCCTGTGACATAGTGAACAACAGAAAGGTTTTTTACTTTTGTGAATCATTAGGTGCCTTTTTAAGTTTCCCTTCAAAGTAAATCCTTTATGACAGAGTGAACAATTAAATGGTTTTTCACTACTATGAATTAACTCATGAGTTCTCAAGTATGCTTTCTGAAAAAATCCCCTAAGACATACAGAACATTTAAACGGTTTTTCTCCAGTATGAGCTACTTGGTGCTTGTCCAAGCCACATTTATCGAAATATCTTTTATAACAAACTGAACATTTAAAAGGTTTTTCTCCAGTATGAACTTTTTGATGCTTATTTAGGTTATATTTCCAAGTGAAAGTTTTATTACATAATAAACATTTAAATGGTTTTTGCCCAGTAGGAATGAATAGGTGCTTAGCCATATTTCCTTTCATAGTGAATTCCTTTTGACAGACTGGGCATTTAAATGAATTTTCTTTGTTTTGACTTGCATGGTGATTGGCATCAAGTTGCAGTCTATATGCACACTGCTTATCCAATTTATGATCGCTCTGGTAGGCATCTTGAGAGGCCTCTTGCTGAGCTACTGTCAGCACATGGACTCTTGCAGATTCACAGGACCTCTTTTTGCTGCATGCTGCACGCTTTCTTCTTTTTGCCAAACAGTCTCGTTCCAGTCGCTGTGCACGTTTTGCTGGGGTTTCTCGTGCCCGATACAGTGCTTGACGGTCTCGCTGTCGCTTCTTGCGTTGCAAGTCTGAGGTGAATTGCTTCATGGCAAGTAAACTTTTTTATCAGCACAGTCCTTTCTGGAGAGTCGCAAACTTGGCAGCAGCATCGGCTTCAGTGTTCTTTGTGGAGGAAACCCCTATTCATGACTGTCACTTTTTGAAGTAAGTGTTAAATCACACTCAAGCCTATAGATGTAAATACAAATTAAAAATCAGAAAACGTATACATTAGCTGCTAAAATACAATCAGTATCTGTAACTCTGCTGCTATATGTTGTTGGTACTACCTTTCATTCAATGAAAACCCTGGAAAACTGTGTTGCAGATAGACAATAATTGCATTGCAGTGCTTAAGGAAACTGATCAATGGTAACATCTACTGGTACATAATGGGTATGGATGATTTGATATGCAGGTGTGAATAACATTTGGCAGTCCCAGGCCAGTTTTAAAAAATCAGCGATGTAAAAGGTCATAATTTATTATCCCCCATTCGTGCCCAAAAATGTCCTAATACAAACTCTATAAAATCCAAAAATGCTTACAGCGCTTGTATAAAATAAAGAGACTTATAAGTGTGTTGAATACAGATATGGGTCCATATGCTTTCTTCCCTTCTAAGTCCAGAATTTCTCTAGGTGGTCACTGACTTTTGGCCAAGTGACCCAAAGAGAGATACGTCACCCCCTAAAGGTTCTCAAAGTTGGATTTTGAAACATTTCTTACCGTGGGAAATAGTTATTTTAAACTTTTCCAGCTTTTATATATTTTTTATTTTACAAATCACAAAAACCTAACCTTAGCTGGGATTTACTAAAATTTAAAAAATCAATGTTCTAAGAGAAGCAGAATTGTAAACAAACAATATAAGTGTGTGATTCTGGTTGCAGTTGTATACACAAATGTAACTGACTGCACAACGTTAGTTCTTCATAATTATGTGAAGCCTTTAAGGTTATGGTTACCCATTCTTAATATAGAGCACAGGGATATATTTCTTTTTCTATACACAAGGTCATCCCATAGACTTGGTCTTGGAACAGAGCCAAAGTGATTAGCTCTGCATTGCTTAGGACACCAAAGCAGTGCAGTTTCTTTTAAAAACAATATTGCGAATGACTGCATCACTAATTTCTAAATTGTACCTGCAAGTGGGCCTAATGTTATGTGGATTGTTACGCCGGCCATGACTTGAAAGGTGACTTGAGAAAATACAGATCCTAGATCATAGGAAAAGGAAACAAAAAAAAAGAATATAACTCAGTACTTTAATAAAATATTAATATGAGTGGTGTTAAATGAACAAAATATAATGGTCGATTATCTTGTGTTTTTTTGTCCTAGATATGAGGGATAAATGAGCTACAATTATAATTGATTGACTCATTTTATTATTATTCTGAAAACTTGTTTTTGTTATTTTCGTGTCATCTAAATTTATTTAAATTTCGTTCTACATTTATTTCCACTTTGCTCTTAAGTTTAATAAATATTTGTTTTAAGTGAACTGAGGTAAATATGTCCTAAAGAAATCATAATTTCAATAATAACAAATTATTAAAGAATATTTAAACTATTGAAAAATGTTAAAAAAAATAATGAAAAATAGAAAAAAAAATAAATAATGTTATTAAAATGCCTATATAATTAACATTTTATAATTAATACTTTTACTAACCTTCGATTTACTATTATATTATAAATCAAATTAACAGTAGAGGGTGACATGCAATGATAAATTTACCTGATAAAAAAAGCAAGAAAATATACTTACTTATGGAGTATTTTTTGTTTCTGCCATTGAAGTTGTAAACAGTAAATTTTTATTCAGCATCCCCTACACACACCAGCTTAACAGAGTCAACTTTCACCTCACAAACTGTAGGCCTTCAATAAATTTATTCATGCTTTTTATTTTATTTCTTTTCCTTTTTTTTTTAAAAGTTAATGCTCAAATTATAAAAGATTTGGTAGTGACCCTGAAAACTATTATCCTTAAATCTTTCACTATGGATCAGCATTTTATTCAGAGTCATCAGGTTACAAGGTGTTCTCCCTCATCGTTTCCAGTCCTGGGCATCAAGCTACATTACCTCTGAGAGTAAATTTCAAGAAGGAATATTTTTATTACATAAAAAATAAAGGCTATTACAGGAGAATATGAAAAAATCAGTTTAAAGAGAGCCATATCTGGTTTCCAAGCTGCACTTTTTAGTATCCATTGTCACTGATCAATAAAATTAGTAGTCTAATACTACTACTGTAATAAGTTACTGAAATGTATTTCTTTTTAAATCATAAAAAATTGGGATGCAATGAACTTAGTTATGGAGCCATCTGATCTAGAACCAGTGCTTTTTTTCAGTGGGAACTCATGGGAGCTGAGTTCCCATACCTCTTTTGGCCAGATTTGTAATAAAAAAATAATTTTTTCTTTGAGTCTCTAATTTTCTTATAAAAACGTTTATTTCTTTAAATATCCATTACAATAAAATTTGTGTTCAGTGGAAAATTCAATTATAGACTATTATAGTATTTTCTAACATAAGTTAAAAAACAGATGTGAAATGAGTTCCCAAACATTTTTCCCTAGAAAAAAAGCACTGTCTAGAACTAATAGACTAATACTACTAATAGCCTATAACTTTAGGGCCCCTGACTGCCCTGAGAAATGTACAGAATGGAATGGGCTCCCTTTCCAAAACTTTCTGCTATCTTGAGCCCTGTCCCCCTTCCCTCGGCCACACCAGGCCCGTAGCCAGGTCAAAGTAAGCAGGGGGGCACCAATACCCAGCAAGGGGGGCACCTTTACTTTTTCTTTATTTTTTTCCCTTCTTTTATAAGCGGGTGACACTCCATACCTAGTGGGGGGGCACGGCCCCCCAGTGCCCTCCCCCCCTTGGCTACGGGGGCTGCGCCACACCTTCCAGTGTTTAAGATTTCCGTCAAACAAGGACCAAGTCTGTGAATCATTATGCGTAGGTCTAGTCTAGTACTAAAGAGTAATATAAGAGTTTAAAATAAATATGTTTAAGTTTAATTAGATATATTAGCGACTAGAATATAGTAGTATCAAGTAACAGCAAGCTTTCCAATCCCTTTTTGTCAGTGGCATTGATTACCACATTTTTTAGTATACTATTATGGTATGGGCATGGCCCATGGCAGACTATGCCTCTGGCTCTGCCGCCTCTGGCTCTTTGGACCATGAATCATTATGACTATGATGATAGTTTTTTAACTGTTTATTGACTCTTATTGAGTTTAAGCTGACTTATTATATGGTTGCAAATAAATGATGTATTATATTATTCTATACTAATCCAGAAAGTATTTGTTACGCACATATCTATTGCTGGTTAAATACATATACAAAATTTCGGAAACTCGCATCAACGTTTACTCGTAACCCACTGGTTAGTTACATAGTTATTTAGTTATATATGTCAGTTTGTCAGTTTTTTTCCCCCTCAAAACGGAAGTTATTTTTATTTAAACTGATGCGCATGTCTGATTGGAAGTTGATTTCCTTTCTTCCGTTTTTTATTTTGGAAAAGGTTTGTGTGTATTTTATGTCAACAAGATACTGTCAATCTGCTAATATCTTTATTTGTCACATGTAATCTGGCGAATTATAAATACATTTAATCAAAAATAATGAATTATCTTTGCTTTTTAAATGCTTATTCCGTCCTTTTTTTCTTTATTTTAATAATTAATGCGTAAACATTAGCTGAATGTTTATAGTTATTTACACAAGCTAACTTGTTCCTATTTTTATTGAGTTAACGATGCTAAAATGTTGATCTCTTTTTAATACTCAATTATAGCCTAAATCATGGCTCCCAAAAGAAATAACATAGTTCCCAATGGCCACTTTCACAAGGACTGGCAACGTATGGTTAAGACATGGTTCAATCAGCCCATGAGAAAGAAGCGAAGGAGGACCGCCAGAGCCGCAAAAGCAGCAGCTATTGCCCCCAGACCTGTTGCTGGACTACTGAGACCTATCATTCGCTGTCCAACCTTCAAATACAATACAAAAGTGAGGCTAGGACGAGGATTTACTCTGGATGAGTTAAAGGTACAATCCATTACACTCTGATACATTATTGTTTTTTTATCGCAGTGGCTACGATTACGTCAAGCGCCATTCTATTATTTTCATTTTTTTTTCGGGTACCGGCAATTATATTAGTGTTAGAGTTAGGGTTAGGGACAGTATTAGGGTGTGGAGAAATATCTATTGACGTAATCCGGGAAAAAAAAATACGAATTACGTCTTGATGTTACCGTGGCCACTGCGTAAACAAAAAGGGATAGGGATAAGGTTAGGGTGTGGATAAATATCTTTTGACGTAATCCGGAAAAAAAAAATACGAATTATGTCATGACGTATGCGTAGCCTGTGCCTTTTTTTATAGACTAGATTATTATAATAATAGTATTTAACCTTCTTTTAGGCTGCAGGTGTCAATAAAAAAGCTGCCAGGACCATCGGTATTGCTGTAGATTATAGAAGACGCAATCTTTCAATTGAGTCTCAGCAGCAAAATGTACAGAGACTGAAGGAGTACAAGACTAAATTAGTTATCTTCCCACGTAAAGAAGGAAAACCAAAGAAGGGTGATGCTTCTGTAAGTACTTTGAATTTCATTGTAGAAACTTTGGTGTTATACTGGATTTTGTGACAAAGAAGTCAAATTGAGATGTCATAGCCTAGAATTTTTAGTTGTTAGCTCAATTTTGTTTTAAGTGTTCTATCATTAACCTGCCTCAAGATATTGTTTTTGCATGGCTTGGAGACTCATCTGTATGTATTTTTCATTTTCAAGGATGATTATAGTAGTTATTAGCAACTGTCTTCGTTCCATTAGTAGTTTGTAACCTTTGAGGCATTTTTTCCATTTTTACAATAAATTACATTAGCATAAAGTTTCAAATGTCTCTATATGTGGGAATCACACCCATCTTATAAAATGTACCTTTTAGAAGCTATTATACATTACTGTGTTATAGTTTGGGCTTGTATATGCATGACCTAGATAAAAATTAAACATATACAGCTTTTATGTGATATGCCAACTGTACCTGCTTCATTCTCAGTTGTAATAGTACTGTGTTGTGCTGGTCTTTGTCGCTATCAATAATGTAATCACTTTTAGCTCCCACACCTCAAAATAAAGAATATCAATATGACTGTGCATCGACTCAGAATTTTTAACAGGCCATGTTCAAGTTCCTGCAGTTTAAATAGCTTAAAGGGTACTTGACATACTTGATAAAGGTCATTGAGCATGGTACAGTACACCCAAATCCCTACTTGTGTAGAAAATATCCTGGTATACACTTTTTGAACCTATTGCTCATTCCCCCATCATATTTTGCATGCATTCTTTGTCCTTTACCTTCTTTAGGAAACTAGGGTCTCAACTATATTGTGTCACCAGATTGGGTTTTCTGTTTAGCTGGGTCCATGACATCTCTGTCTCTTTAACTTTTCACTATTGACAGTTATTTTCCGTGATTGTAATCATGTCTGTTTTTCCCTTGCTATGAAGGTTCCATTCTAATTGCATACATGGCTAGAAAAATGGTTTGCTTAAGAAAGTCTATAGACACGTCTTACACTCCACTTTACTCTGTTAATGACATTGCTTTATTTTTGTCACTGTCATTAGATACAAAAGCACATCTCAATATTTTTAAGATTGCTATATTAGTTGCTCAATGATGTATGTTCCTTTTTTCAGCCTGAGGAGTTGAAATTGGTGAAACAGTTGACTGGTCCAGTCATTATGCCCATTCCAAGGGTATTCAAGCCAGAGAAAGCCCGTGTACCTTCCGAGGATGAGCATAAACACAATGCTTTCATTGCCTTGCGTCAAGCAAGAATTAGTGCTAAGTTGGTTGGTGTCAGGGAGAAAAAGAAGAAGGAAGCTGAAGAAAAAGATAAATAGACTGTTTGATTTAATAAATTTTTGGGAACCTATTTTCTTGTCAATTCAATTTTTTACCAATTGTTTGAGAGTGTAATGGATATAACATTAGTTCATTAACTTTTACTAATTACTTTTAAATACAAGTATTCAAGCACTTCAATAAATCAGCTTCACAGATTTCAATATGTTCAGTGCTAAAACATCACATTTCATAAATAGTGCTACTTTGATTATTTGTATTAAAAATGCCTTGAGTGTAGCTTGTTTACCATTTTCTCACTGGTATGAGAATTTTACGCAGTTGGAATATATAGTAGGCATTTTATCTCAGATATTGGTACACAGTCAAACTTTTTAATGGACTTAATCATAATTCCGGGCGCAAGCTTGTAATCCAAATATGAATTATCGAAAACTATTGATTGGTTCCAAAATATTAAGTTATTCTTTTACATAATAAATGCTATTTTAAATTTCTTGTAATTGTATTTTAAGGCAAACTTTGTTAAAAAAAAAGTTTTTGATATTTTATAGCCAGTCTACTGTATAGGTTATGATATACAAAATGTAACTATATGCTTCTTACCAAGCACTTTTACAATTATGTGTAAATTGATGCTGCTAACAGGTTGGCATTCCTTTCTTAATGCTTGAGTGAGGAAAACCTAAAGCTGTCTTAATTGGGGTCAATATAGTCTGAGTCAACACCTTTAAGGTTTTCCACTCTTTTTCTTGGTCACTTCCTGGATACTTTTTGAGTGATCTAAATAATACTTTTTATAGGTAATTTTCTAGATAATTATAAATTTTCAAATGTCGGTATAAAATGTGGGCTTCAGAGTCAAGATAAAGGTGTTTATGGGTCTCTATACACACTAATGTGTGAAAACTATTTGTTACAGTTATATTAATAAATTTAATGACATCAGGCTGCAATTGATGATTTAAGCCAATGTTGCAAACTTTCATATTAAAATTTAACCAGTTCAGAGCAATCTAGGTGTAAGAAAATGCCAAGATGTGTAATTTTCCTGAATATATTTAATTTCGATTTTCTTTACGGAACATGTTGGGCTCTAGAGCTAGGACTGTGTGGGTCATATATAAAATTCTAAAAATTGATGTGTTTTAATAGTATGAAGTAATTTTCTGTGTTACACATTTTGAAATGCATGTCAACTTAAAACAAAAATGCAATGATGCCTAAGGCAATCCATTCTGTTGGTACAGTTCTGCGACCAGTAACTCTAGGACCTTTGAAAAACTGTAACAACTGAAGCACCTATTACTCCCCCACCAATTCTGTAACAAATGCTGGCATTGGAAGTCCTGGACAGTTTCCTAGTTTATCGGTCAGTAAGAAAGATTATGGACACCCGTTTCCTTACATTAATATGGCCCTGGTTCCAAAGTAATCTGCGGTAAATTCTACCAGCAAGTATTTTTTTACAACATAAGCCTATGCAAAATCTCAATTATCATTAAAATAATTGTTGCCATCCCAAGTAGCATTATGGTACTAAAATGGTTTTTTTTTCTGGTCATCTTTAAATCATATTTCGATCGTATTGCAATTATTTCCTGAGTGTAGACGCCTTTTAAAATAAATTGTTTGGAAAAATAAACATAATGAATAAGAATACGTTGCAGCATCAAAACCATAATTTAATTCAAAGGCAAAAAAATATTATTTCTGGCTTTGTTTACTCAAATGTGGACCTAATTTAGTGAGAGCTGGATGTTAACACAAGTGCATACATACCAGAGATGAGCGGACGCAGATCCGCAGACTTTTCCGAATCCGCGGACTGACAGCGGACCCATTGTATGGTTAAGTTGCGGACTGACGCGGATCTTCTTTAGCGTTACCATAAAAAAAATTTCAAGTCATTTAAACAGCTAAATTTCAGCTATGCGGACTGGTCCGCAGACCAATGTTGTAAGATTCTGCGGACGCGGATCATTGATAGAAATCCGCGGACGGACGCGGACGCTAAATTTCAAGATCCGCACACCTCTGATACATACTCATGGTGCATCTTTTTTAGTCATATACTTACCAAAATCGGCAAGGAAAAGTGTGCAACAATAGCAGGTTTAAATATTCTTTCACAACAAAAAAGGATAAAATAAAAATATATAAATCGTCGGTGATTACAATATACTGAATTAAATATGCCTTTCAGTCTACACTAATCATTATACTAATTAGTTGAAAAGTAGCAATAAATAATTATGTAATGTATATACCTTGATGGAGACCCACACTCATATTTATAGTAAGAAAATATTGTGTAAATATTTTTAGATATAATGAATTATTTGTGTACTTTCGAATGCATTTTTATAAAAGCTTATTTTTTCTCACGTTT
Source organism: Bulinus truncatus (assembly GCA_021962125.1). Taxonomy (NCBI): domain Eukaryota; kingdom Metazoa; phylum Mollusca; class Gastropoda; family Planorbidae; genus Bulinus; species Bulinus truncatus. The sequence goes on along the minus strand of JAGDYQ010000014.1, from coordinate 8,931,625 downwards.
TTTTTTTATTTCGTGCAAGTACTTTAAGACTGGATAATTTTTCTGAACATGAGTTGGCAGTCCTTAGAGGGAGGTAACACGTGTAAATTCCGGGTCAAGAATTACAAGCAAAACAGAAACTTAACACTTTCGAAATGTTAACGATAAAACAAAGATGTATTTATTGCTGTAGACTATGCTGATCATCCACCAGTTAAAATGAAGACAGCATACCGTTGATCTCAGACTGCCAATTTAAGGAATACATTTTAAATTAGTAAGAGCCGGCTACAAGCCAAGGGCAAGGTTTAGTGCTTTACCTCAGTGAGTCTCCCTAATTACTTGTGTAATTAGTAATTTAAAGCCTTTAGCTTTGCTAAATTTGTTGCCACTTCTTCGGGATATAGGTCAACTTTCATTTAGTACTAAAATGAATTCGTTTAACAAACTTTTTCGACGCTTCAGTCAAATTATGTCGAAACATTTCCAAAAAAGTCAGGCTTTATTTTCAAGACGTATGCTACTATATACAAATACAGGCTTATGTGTTATTACTTCAGCTACATCTGATGTGATTCAGCAAAACTATCAAAGACTGTTTAATGATGAAAATCGCCATTGGAATCCTAAAAGAACTGGGAAAATGGCAGCAACTGGTCTAGCATTTGGTCCAAGTATTCATTACTGGTATCTTTTTCTAGAGAAATTATTGCCAGGATGCACTACTAAAGCATTTGTGTTAAAGGTAGTACATAATTATTAATAATATTTTAAATAATGATAAATGGTTTACAAGGTATTTTTAGTTCTAATTATGTAAAATAAAAATAGCTTGTTTTATATTTTAATGATTCAATAAATTAAATCTTTTTATTTGGAATAACGGCATAAAAGGTGTACACTGCTTGCCACCTAGCAGATTTGTCAAAAGAAATATTCATTGAATAAAACCTCAATTTTTCAAAAAAAAATTTTTTTATTAAAATCGATTTTTATGATCAGTTGCTAATCACTACATTGTCTACATCCTAAGCCAGGAGCTTTCACAAAGCTACACAGTATAAGTAAAACCAGCTAGTTTATTATTTAAATTGATAATGTAATGCAATCTCAGATTTAAATTTCTTCTTTAGTTCAAAAACTATTTGATTTTTTTTTTATAATTTGTCCTCTAATAGTGAAAGTTGCCCTGATACTTATTGAACTGTATGTAGACCATCAGCTCCGGCGCCCCCTCAAAAATGGGGATCTTTAAAATATTATTTTTTTATATTACCACTGTCTACCACAGATTATGAGGAATAATAGACTGAGCTAGCATTACCAAGGTCTTTTTCCATGGCTTAAATAATTTTCCCTTTTGAAGCCAGTATGGGCCATCAGTGGGGGACGGATGGCAGAGTGGTGTAGATACTCAACTGTTGACCTGAGAGTCCTGGGTTTGATCCTCTGTGAGATCTATGTAGTCCCACAAGTCCACCCAGCTTTAAATGGGTACCTGACTTGAATTGGGGAAGTAAATGCAGCTAGACGTTGTGCTAACCACACAATCCCTTTACTGGCCGAGGTTATAGAAACAGATGGATTCTACGCTTCATCTGCTGCCGTGATGGTCCATTAAAGTAAGGTAACTTTACTTATGGACAATCAGTGTCAAACAAAGTTGACTTATCTATTTTTTATATCTGCTGCCATTCCATGTCATTTGGCAGAAAAAAAAAATATTTCGGTGATAATTTTATAAAAATTTATTTTTTAATTTATTAATTTGCTTATGTTTTCACTTCAAATTTATATATTTTCTTTAGCGTGACATTTATTTTATATATATGTATATATTTTAGTTTTAATGAAGAATTTGACTTTTTTTTTTTTTTAAAAATATGTGTTAACATATAATTTAAAAATTATAACACTAATACATTTAACCATCAACTAATCTTATACACTAAAGGCCATTTTAAAATCATTTGTTTGTTGATATATAATACTTTTTTATTAGTTTATAAGTCATCATATTCTAAAATAAGTAAATCTATATCTGTACTAGTAAGTAGAATCAATGGTAAACAAAGTACCATCCAGACAGTAAAAAAAAAAAGTACCCGTTGGATGAATTTTCTATTAAATGTAATGTTAGGTGTATGTTACATATATACTCTTCAGTTTTTAGAAATGCGCCACCATTTTTACGATTGTTTTTTTTTGTTTAAATTAAAATTGTTTAAGTATATATAATTTTAATAGTCTAAATAAGCTAGGTCATCTAAAATGAATCCATTTTTTAAAAGGCTTGATCATCATAATCCTAAACATTTAAAAGGAAATATAAATAGCTTGGATTATCCATGCAGATTTCCATGCTGCTTTAACAAATGCCAAATGTGAATTAGTCACTATAACCCACTAAAAAGAAAGTATACAGTATAAAAAAAAAGCCTTTTATTAATCAATATCACTGACAATGTTTTGTTTTTTGAAAAAAATGTATTTGTTTATTTTTTTCTTCCAGATATGTATGGATCAGTTTATCTTCTCTCCATTCTGTATCACAGCATTCCTGTTAATTGTCGGATTGTTGGAGAAACAAGGGACAGAGCTCTTAAAAGAAGAGTTTACGGAAACAGGTGTTCTTATGTTTCTTACAGATTGCGTGATTTGGACTCCTGCCCAGGCTGTGAATTTTTACTTTATACCCACAAAATACAGAGTCTTGTATGACAATTCAATCTCCTTGATGGTAGACACTTTTTATTCTTACTTGAGATTCGAGCGTGAAACATCTCATGGCATCCATGCTCAAAAAGGTCATGAGCTAAAATCTATTCCAGTTGACTCTTGACCTATTTTTGCATTTAGAAACCATGTATAGGGTATTACTATTGATTTTTTTTACCATTCTCTTGAAATTTTATTAGCTAGATAGGCTAATTATTATAAGTTTTATTATTTAACCTATAATTGTTCTTTAACAGAGAACAAACGATTTAAACATATAACATTCCATCCCTTGTAATTATTCTACATTGTGTAAACCATTTTGTTTAAATATGTCAGTGTGCATGTCTCTTGTATAAATGTACACACTAAAGACCAAATGTGCTATGACATGCATTTGGAAAATAATTTAGTAAGTACCACACAGGGAATATGAAATAATTTTTTTTTTTTCGTTCATTCTAAGACAGAAGTTATTCAAACTTGTGCAACATTACATCAGCTGAACTTAATTCTCTTTTGCTTGTTACTTTCTAACAATTAACCAGGGCACACAGTTTGTTCTGACATTTATTTTAAAGAAAAAAAATATATATCAAACTGCAGTAGCATTTACATTACGTATTGCAGCATTGTACTGCATTTTAACAGTTTAAAAATACATTTAATACATGTACGCACACTGAGGTATATATACATATATATATATAAATATAACTGTTCTGTGTAAAATAAGTTGTAGTATACAAGGTTTTGTTGTTAGGACATCATCTACCTCTGCATAACTTTCTGTTAAGTCCCATATCTGGTGCACTCACATAAAGTACCATGACTAGGAGTCAGAAGGTTTTTATAAAGTGTTGGGCCCTTGCCGATATGTATAGGAAAATAATGAAACACTGATTGTCTGCCCTGTTCAGTGGCAACAGAGACCAGCCCCACCTAAAGTGTTTCAAATTTTAGTTGTGCAGCAGATCATAATTATTTGTTACGATAAACTACACAATAGATTTTTATATTTATTATTTACCTTTCAGACTTTGATTACATCAATAAATGAGTTTTTACACCAATTAATGTTTTAATATATATTTTTATGTACTTCTACTCTTAATGTTTGTTCGTGTAAAAAAAATGTGTTGTTTTTTTTTGTAATAAAACATTTTGTTACTATTTTTTCAGAAACATAGCCTTTTTTTTCCATACCTATACACACATTTTTTTTTTGGTCATATTAAACCTTCAAACAATGAGTTAAAAAGTAACTCATATTAAAAGAACATTATTCAATACCCTCCTCTCTCTTGCAATTTTTAGGTTAGGGCACCTTGCTGTAAGGAGCTTGTGATATCAGTGGGGGGGGGCATCATGCCCCGGGCGCTACTCACAAAGGGGGCACCAAATGGTATACTTTACATATAATATTATATGGTTTTCAAATGGGGGGGGCCCTAAACAGGTATTGTGCCCCAGGTGTGAGTTAAGCCCCATACGCCAGTCTGATATATATATATATACTAAAGAATGTTCATTATAATCAATTGGTTGTTATATTGATTTAGGGGTTGATTATATTTACTAGTATGTGTTTTGCTCTGGTTTTTCCCTGTTCAAGTTAAGTTGAATCTAATAAACCCTGTTAATTTCAAATACTGGACATTTCTACTTCATTTACTATAATAGGTACTTCCAAAGTAACTACAGAATAAAATTAAATTGCAATCATAATGCCTGTGAAAAAAAAAAAGCTCTGGCATGGCTCCAGTGGAATCGGCTCTAAATACCAATACTTAAGTAACAGTCATATTAAACACACTGCAATATGTAGTCTTGACATAATTTTCTGTATAAAAAAAAAATATAATGAAGTAGCAGATTAAACGTTTCACAATGATATAAGTCTTAAAATCAACTGCTTTGTTTACAGATATTTACACAATACTGCTATTTAATGATGATAAAAGGTTTCATCATTATTCTGAGTAAAAAAAATAGTAATTGCAAATCGTCCAGTCTGAGCACATTATTCAAATACTTTCTTTCATTCTACTGGTTAGTCACAAAGGCAGTGGGTTTTATTATTATTTTTAGCAAGTTTATCCCCCTTCGTGAAAAAAAAAACAAATTCTTTGGCAGTGTATTTTTAAAAATGACTTTTGATACAATGTAAATACGTAATATGAAAGAATGAACGTACATTAGAAACAAATAATAATAATAAATGAACAAAAATCAATACTTGGATGACTGACGAAACAGGGCCATCTTATCGACCTGTGCACGAGTTGATGTAACCCACCTCGATCCTCACCGTCTAGGGCCCTCAATATATCACATACATACATCAATCAACGGTGCCCCTAGTGTCATGTACCCTCAGCGGCGGCCCGAGCCCCGGGGGGGGGGGAGGGGTAGAGGATGCAAATCATGTTGCTAGACCAACCGATCACAAGGATGAAGTTTGACTAATCGATGAACAAGGGGGGGGGGGGCATACTCATGTGAAGCTTCTGACGGGGAGGGGGGCATACTCATTGAAGCTTCTGACGGGGAGGGGGGGGCAGTCACTAAACGATATGAACTGTCTGTGTCACTGAAGTGGACAAGGTAGAATACTATTAAACTTTTATTTATGTCAGTGATATGCAGAAATTATCTTGTCAACAATATCAGTATGTTTCTAGTGGTAAAATACTGAAATGATTTTTTTTTTTTGTTTCTAAGAACGAAAACTGTATGGTTTAAATTTTATTGTGTTCTTTGAAGCAGAAGGTACATTTTTATCTCATTAGATTACAATTACCAAGTTATAATAGTTCGATGACACCCCCCACCACATATACACACACACAAGTACAGTCATTCTAATGAATATGTTAATGTGGCGGTTGCATTGGGCCACCACTATAAATGTTGGGCACTGTCGTTATTTTGTCAGCCACATTTGGTCGGGGGCCCTGGGCCAAAAAACAAACAAATAACAATTATCAGAGGTAGGGGGGAAATCCAGTGTTCATAGATTTTTAAGGGCACGAAATTATCAAGGAGCAGCCATAACATCGTTTCTGCCTAGGTCCTACTAATGCAAGACCAAATTTATTCTGACATTTGAGGCCCTTAGCAGTCACATAGTTTTTTGCTCTGATCAGAATATGATGTGGTTTTGGGATGTATTACAATTCAAACCCTGGCCTACAATATTTATGTGATATGCTAGCACTTCATTTCATATCCTAGTTCACTAGGCATATACTGCCCTATACCAGGCACGCCGAGAGGAGGGTCATTGCCAGGGGGCCCGCATCTGTAAGGGGGCCCGGCCGCCCCGACCATGTCAATTTTTTCACGACTCATTGTTTATTAAGGGGCCCGCAATGATGTCCTGCCCTGGGGCCCTTGTCGGCTCTCGGCGCCCCTGCCCTATACTATATGGTGTGATTATATGTTGTTGATTTTTTTTATATCTTAATCCAAGCTCAACATTTTTCTAATCGTTTTCTCCACTCAAAACTTCCCTTTTATGTATTATTTTGGAAATTTTTTAAAATATATTTTCTTGAAATTTCTCATAATGCTCTTTCTCCATGACAATTCACGATTCAACAAATAATTTTGCAATTAATTATTTTTAATTTTATATTTAATATGAGTAAAAAAAATATCATTATACATAAAGGGATATAACCGAATTATCGATACGAATAAATGGGCTACTTGCACTAGTTAAGCTACATTTTTTAGATCAAGATCTACGTTGCCACTGATTATTGATAAAGATTGAAATTTATTGAAAAATTGAAATAAAATATATATTTTAGAAAACAGTTAGTTTTATCGTGTCTTGTTATGTGTGTGGTATACTTGATGTACTATTATTTCACAGTTCGCTGTAATTTGTAGACTTTACAGTAATTCACATATTGGTGCGCATTTGTTATTTTCTTATTTCTCTCATTGGAAGAAACCATGACACACATGCAGGGCCGGCCGTCGTCCGATATGGCCGATTGCTCCAAATGGGACCCCATGCTTGGCAGGGGCCCCGCAATTTACATTTAGCATATCACTATCAGTCAGGGCTTTTGTCACAGGCTAGAGGCGTACATATGTCTTCGTTCAATAAATGTACCAATGAATCAGCCATGCAGTTTTAAGACTCTTATTGATGAAGTGTTTGTGAACATTTGTGTCAACATAGCAGACTTCACCACGCTACCTTACGCCTCCAAGTCTCTGCTATTTATCAACATTCAGAGTATACCATAACATTATAACCTTCACGAGGGGAGGTGTCGAGGAGTTAAGGTTGATTTAAATATTCATTAATTGATTTGGTTAGTGCATGTGTGTTAATCACACTTTTTAAGTAACTCTAGAGAGTATTAATTTTTATATTGTTATGTGACGTAGTTTTTTTCTAGTTGACGTCATTTAAGTTTTTGCTTAGAAACAAGCTTTGTAGATTGAGTAAGTTGCTTTCTAGTTCATGAACATAGAGGATGTATTTTTATTAACTCTAGAAGAAGTTGATATATTTGCTTTCACATAGCAAGTTATATATTTATTGTCTGATCTTTATAAGACGTGCCTTGATCATTTAATATGTTTGCTACATTAATGTCTTCGTTAAATAAATGTACCAATGAATCAGCAACATTGAGTTGAGCATTAATTCAAGAATTGTTTTTGTGCGGAATAAGAGACACGCTACCACAGTAACGCCTCCAAGTTCAGTCTGACTGCAACTGCAGTCAGACCCCCAACATTATTACATCTCACACCTAAACCTTCACACAGGATGATACACGTGCTTGCGTTTGCTCACTGACCCACATGCGCGCTCACTCAACTACGTGCTGGCTAACTCCCACGTGCTCGCTCACACCCGCGTGTTTGTTTACTCACTCACACAAGTGTTTAGATGCTTACTTACCCACGTGCTCACTCATCCACGTTCTCACTCATTCATCCACGTGAGTACTCACCCACGTGCGAGCACATTCACCCACGTTCTCTGTCTCTCAATCACAAGAACGCTCCACCAGTGCTTGCTAGCTCACACATTCGCTCGTATACTGACCCACGTGCTTGCTTACTCACCCACGTGCTTGTTTATTTTCACACACGTGCTTGCTCAGTCAATCATGCATATGTGTACTGACTCACCTACTCACTTGATCGCTCATTCACCCACGTGCTCGCTTACTCAACCCGTGCGCGCTCGATCGGGCACGTGCTCGCTCACCCACGTGCGCGCTCATTCACCATCCATCTCGCTCACTACAAGTTGAGCATAACAGTATGCCAAAATTCGTAGTTAATTACAGTGTAGATAATTCAGGCAAAGTTGATTTTGTAATATATATATATATATATATATATATATATATATATATATATATATATATATATATATATATATATATAAGAACAGCGCTTAAGTAAGAAATTAAGAAAGTAAGAAGCCGAATCGAACTTGCGCGCGGGTGCTGTATCGTGCCACACCAACTTGACTCTGTGCTGCTAAATGGCATAATGAAGTTTTTATTGTTTACTTTTTCAGTTCATTTTTATAAAAGCTTATTTTTTAATGCCTCGTTTTGATTTTAACATTGAGAGAATTAATTAATGTTTAAACTAATAATCCTAAGTTATTAGCGTTGACGGGTAAATGTAATTAGTGACGTTTGAAATGTAGATCATTTCTGCACATTAGGTAGGTGATATATTAGGAAGGTGGCATAAATTACCACCCATATCTTTAATTAATGGTGTTTGATTTGGATGGTTGGTTTGATTGGTTGGTTTGGTTGGTTGTTTGGTTAGCTGGTTTGGTTGGTTGTATGGTTTGGTTTGTTTGGTTAACGTTGACGGATATAAAGTAATTTGTGACGTGTTTGGCTTGGTTGATTGGTTGGTTTGATTAGTTGGTTCGGTTGGTTTGTTTGGTTGGTTGGTTTAGTGATTTGTTTGGCTGTTTGGTTAGCTGGTTTGGTTAATTGGCTTGGTTGGTTGTTTGGTTTATTTGGTTGGTTGTTTGGTTTGGTTGGTTAGCGTTGACGGGTAAAACGTAATTTGTGAAGTATGAAATGTAGGTCATTTCTGCACATTAGGTAGGTGATATATTAGGTAGATGGTAAATTAGAACCCATATCTTTACCAAATGGTGGTTGGTTTGGTTTAGTTGTTCGGTTTGATTTGATTGGTTTGTTGTTATAGTGTAGTTTCTTTTGTTTCTCGCACAGGTGTGTGTGTGTGTGTGTGTGTGTGTGTGTGTGTTGGTTAGCGGATAAAACGTAATTTGTGACGTATGAAATATAGATAGATTCTGCACATTAGGTAGGTGGCATAAATTAGCACCCACATCTTTACCTAAGTGGATATAACCTTACAAATCGTATGAAAAATGAAGCAGTTAGTAAAGGATGTCACATGACTCATAGATTTCCCGGGCAACACCGGGCTTAATAGCTAGTAAATATATACTGGGACACGTCGGGACCGAGGCTTTTTGTCCCAATTAAGCGGCTGTCCCAATTAAACATACACATTTACTATTGGCTTCTTGGTTTGGTTTCTTTGAGATTTGTCCCAGTTAAGCGGCTGTCCCAATTAAGCGGAATCCACTGTATATATATATAAATATACATGATAACACATCCCTATAAGTGAGACGTAATTTGCTTGACTTTATGTTGATAAGGTACTAAGTTAAATGTAAGTATTAAAAGGGTCGTATATTTTAAACCTGTGACCTCGAAAAACAAGGTGATTTTATCAGGCTGTTTTTTTTATATGGTATGATCAGTTAGGGGCAGAGTAATGCACGGTAAGTTTAGTTGTGTTGTTCTATTCAGATTTTTAGATTATTTTTTTTTTTTGAGAATGTTCATCTGTGTAAAGAAGGTGATGGCGATTTTCATTAGACAAACTGACATATATTAAACTTCAATTAAACAAGAAAATCATGTGTCTGACAATAATACATAAAATACAAACAAAAACAACCAAAACGAATTTAATTTTTAAAATTAAAGTTTATTATATAAGAAAAAAAAAACTTTTGTGACACTGAAGCTAATTGAACTCTTAAGTTATGATACTTTAAAAAAAATTGTTATACGCTTATTAAAAATTTTTCACTTAGCCTAACAAAACAAATATTTACTTTATAAGTAAATCAAGATTAAAAAAAAAAAGAATTTGCAAGGAATACATTATAAAAATATGTAGAAATTTGATATTTTGTATTCATAGTAATTATATGATTATTATTTTTGTTAAAAAGGTCAAAGGTTTGATCGGCAATAAAAATCCAGGGTAAAAATGTCGTTTACCTCTTTAAATTGTACAATACATTGATTTTTACTTGTTTGTTAATGTGACTCCAATTACTAATATTTTAAATTGATACACTATTCATTTTAAATAAAAGTGAAGTCACGGTAGTAATTTTTTTAATACATTAAAAATAAAAAAATAATTTAGGTTTTCACAATAAAATAATCAATCAACTGATCGACATTAATCATGAAAATAAATAAATATCTGTCAAAACGAACTACAGAACATGAATGCTGATCATTTATGAAAACTGAACTCGTTCTATACCAGTACTAAATGAATGGTGTCCCTTGTGCGAGATATGTTTGGAACATACGAAACTTTCCTAGTTTTCCAAAAAGGTTAGCTAGAAAAACCACTTTACAATAATAGATTTTTAAAAAATTATTCATAATCAAAAATTAAAATCCAAAGCATCTTCACTTGATAGCTCATTCAATTCAACATCAAACCAGGATCTCTCGGTAGTATCCGTGCCAAACCAGTCATCTCCCATAAAATTGTTGACAACCATATGACCGGAACTACTCCCATTAGGCTGCAAACAAATTGGTTCCGGTGTGTCATCTGAGGAATCAAAGAGATATTGTGAAAATATATATAATGGTCATAAGATGAATACTTCATTAAGTGAATCAGTTCAGGGCCCAAATAGAAAGTGGTCCATTTGAAAAATAAGTTATAATGGGCCCCACAAAGTCGGGTGAATGTCGGTTCAGGCCCACTCCCGGCGTGAAACAAAAGCCCTTAAAATATAGGATCTTCCCACACCCCTGTTTCCCCGAGATTGTTTTCATTGGCTAAAAAAATTAAAGCATAGCATCGTACTGTTAGCGTGGACTGATAAAACCGATATTTTACGACTCAGCCAATGATGTTACTGGTGACAAGAAAAGGTAAATTTTTCTTTGGTTTTTTTTAAACAATATTTAAATCAAATATACCTTGTATACTGTGTGTGCTTTCTGTGTCAGAAGATTCATTTCCCATTTCGTTGTTTTCAATTCTTTCTAAGTCTATGAATCCACAGCCAGAGGGCCGGTTAGAGTTCCGTATGTTGTCTGTGGATTGGAAAGTAGATATTAAATATTGAGGATAGTATTCACAGATAAACATTGGTTAATGGGATTGTTAATTACAAACACACACACACACACACACACACACACACACACACACACATGAGAAACGTGTATAATTGATATGAAAAAAGAATGGTATTGTTTGATTAAATTAGAAATAGTGTTTGGTTCCACCTACTTCGTATGGTGCGTGCTTTGTCGGCGTCAGAGGATTCATCAACAATCACATTTTTGTCAACTGCTTGAATGGAACCGTTCCCTGCAGACTGTTCAGTGATACGTATGTTGTCTGGCGAATGAAGAGATGGTGAACACTTAAGAAGGTCATTATTGCAGTTTTCACACAGAATTTCACAATAAACATTGATTTATCCAATAAACCAAAATTTCATCATAAGGATTAATAATTACCAGTGTCGTCTTTGGTGGCCCTTATATGAAGTTACATTTGGGGGAACTAGAAAATGTAGCTTTCTGTAGGCTGAGGTACATTGAGGATTCTAAGCGAAGTTACATTTGGGGGAACTAGAAAATGTAGCTTTCTGTAGGCTGAGGTACATTGGGGATTCTAAGCGAAGTTACATTTGGGGGAACTAGAAAATGTAGCTTTCTGTAGGGCTGAGGTACATTGGGAATCCTATGCGAAGTTACATTTGGGGGAAATAGAAAATGTAGCTTTCTGTAGGCTGAGGTACATTGGGGATTATAAGCAAAGTTACATTTGGGGGAACAAGAAAATGTAGCTTTCTGTAGGCTGAAGTACATTGGGGATTCTAAGCAAAGTTACATTTGGGGGAACAAGAAAATGTAGCTTTCTGTAGGCTGAGGTACATTGGGGATTCTAAGCAAAGTTACATTTGGGGGAACTAGAAAATGTAGCTTTCTGTAGGCTAAGGTACATTGGTGACTCTAAGCGAAGTTACATTTGGGTGCCTTAAGCTAAGAAACTCGTGGTGACTCTAAGCAAAGTTACACAAATGGTGTCAAGACCTCTAATAATCTGACAAGTGGGATCCCCCCCCCATACTCCCCGTAGTCTCTATTTATTAGTATGGCACTGATATCAACTAATTGGAATGAATTTAGGGAACTACAGCAACCACGAAAAGGTATATCACATATGTACCAGAATGGTTGATAGAAAAAAAAGTAGGCTGTTAATACAGTAGGAAAAAAATGTCAGTTCAACTTACTGTGTATGGCCATAAGGTTTAGGATCAACTTGGTCAATTTTGTTGGAACACCACTCCAGTTGGGCAATTCAGAGCTAAATAAGAAATTAAATAAAAAGATGGTGGTAAACTTCGGTCATTGACACAGTTAAGCATACATGTTCTCTTCTATATAATGAATGTATCAGAGCGAGTCCTTAACGGCGGTTCTCATTATATGTTCATTTGTGCAAATCGAGGTCTCTTCAACGAAAAAAAAATCCAATTATAGCAAACAAACAGTTTCTAAAGTACAAGGATGACTGTAGGCGAATGTGTTCATTGTAGGCTGCCTTAAGATCATTGTAGGCTGCCTTAAGATCATTGTAGGCTGCCTTAAGATCATTGTAGGCTTCCTTAAGATCATCTTGTGCGACCTTTTCAACTTTCTAAATTATTTTTTTTTTGCTTTGGTAATGAGAAATTAGTAAGTGTCTTGTGGGCATGGGACTAAAACGTCAAGGTCAAGGTCAGGGCCAATTCGTGACAGTAAGGGCCGGACTGGCGTGAAACAAAAAACGATGACCGCTCGGTGTAAACTGGGACGACTGGCCACAGTCAATACATGAACGCTATCTGTATGACGACGTCACCGATCAGCAATCACATGACCGACGAAAATATTTGGCACAAAACATAGCCCCACAGCAACATTTCCTATCTCGATTGAATACATCGGTAACAGTGTTACTATTCCTTGGTTGTTGTTGTTTTTTCCCCCAAGTTAGTGTCAGATAACCCAAGATCTTGGGATATGGGGATTTCGGTTGGAAAACTTTATTTTTTTGCATTTTTTTTTTGTTTTTTCTCTATTGTAAAATTGTCCCAACCCCCCTTCCCCTCACCTGAGCCATTTATGTAAAAGTGCATTCCTGACCAGACTTGGACCGTTGATTTATGGTGGGAAGAGAGGGGGAGGGGCAGCCCCGTAGCGTGAAAACTCTACAGCAGGGTCCAGGCATTCTACATCAGGGGCCAGGTCATAGCGGGCGGGGGGGGGGAGCAGGAAATAAATGTTACTAAGTACGGGCTTGGGGGGAGGTACTGGCGCACCGGGGGGGGGGCTTGAGCCCCCCCCCCGAGGCCAAATCATCAATACATAATTACTGTTATAAGGTTACAAAAAAGACTGTCAAACCGTCTTTTTTCATAATGTGAGCCCCCACCCGCATTTTTTGCTGGTTGCGCCACTGGGGGGAGGGTACTGAATGTAAAGACAACAACACAAGATTAAATTACATTATACCCGTCAGCCCCGTAGCGTGAACATTCTACAGGAGGGGCCAGGCATTCTACAGCAGGGGCCAGGCAATAACAGGGGGGCCCAGGTAATACACTTTACTATAAGTACAACTAATAAGCAGGGGGGCCAGACAAAACGCAGGGGGGGTCGGGTCCCCTCCCCCCGCACGCTACGGGCCTGATACCCGTATGTAATATACTCACTTTATAATCGCTTTTTTATATTATTAACAAAAAAAAAACATATAAATGACTTTGGGTTTTCTTTATGGTTATAACTTGGGTGTTTCCTGGTTTGTTTGTTTTTAGGGTGGTAACACTGATCGGTAAAATGTCAACAAATTAGACCTGGCTTAAATAACAAGTAACAATATTTCTTGACACAGCCTAATACCCACAGAAAGTAAAACTTATTAAATACTTAAAATATGGCGAGAATATCAAGCAATTATAAAGTTGAGAATATATCTTACAGGTATTACATAATTATATAAAAACTTGCAAAAACCACCAAAACGTTTTGAACATCCATAGCTGACATGACATAATAATTCATTAATTTGTATCTAGGTAACTTCCACCGGAAACAAGACCTTTAGCCGAACATATTTCTTAACTATAAACCAATGTTAGCTATAATGCGTGAGTTTAGCTTGCCAAGGTCGTATTGAAAGATAATGTTATTCTATATTATTGAATTTATTGACAATTTTAACAAACACATACATGTACGCAAACACACACGCATATATATATATATATATATATATATATATATATATATATATATATATATATATATATATAACTGTATGTAGGCCTTAGGCAATATCTTTTCATCCAATATTCATGACCGTCAATAACCACACCTGATCCCTGGAAGTTAGAGACAGAGGCTACTAGCCGCCAAGGTGCTAACAGTCTTTTGGACCCCCCCCCCCCCCCCATTCCGTGTATTTTTTTTAGAACAAAAGATATACAGTGGATTCCGCTTAGTTGGGACAGCCGCTTATTTGGGACAAATCTCAAAGAAACCAAACGAAGAAGCCAATAGTGAATTTGTATTTTTAATTGGGACAGCCGCTTAATTGGGACAAAAAGCCTCGGTCCCGATGTGCCCCAATTAAGCGGAATCGACTGTATTATGTTATACTAGCTGTACCCTGCAATACATTTGCATAGAGTTATATCCCCTTAGGCTTGATCGATAGGCTGGGTTGTTTTTTTTTTGGTTTCGGGCAGATCCGATTTTTTTCATGATTGTATTTAAAACTGGAATACTGTTGTATTAATTTTGTTACTTTCGATTTAACGCAGAGCCCGAATCGCTTATATATATATATATATATATATATATATATATATATATATATATATATATATATTATTTTTATTATAGATCATAAATCAATTATACAAATAAAAAAAAGGATGCTACAGTTTAGTAATTCAACTTACCCATGCAGTCCATGGATGAAAGAGAAATCCTCGTCTCTCACGTTCCCTTCATCACAAGCGCTCTCCAGCACCTGGTCAAACATCATTTCAAATGAGACATCTTTGGCATAGTCATACACTCTGCCTGACAGTGCGAGACAGTCTTGCAGGGCGACCATCGCGTGGAATTTTAAGGAGTTGTCAGTACATCTGTACAGGATGTCTGATGTTGTAATGCAGTGCAGGATCTCCTTCAAGACCACATCTAGTCTGTTATCGTCTACATGGATGTAATCTTGTTCCTTTTCCTCCATTCGTAAAATTTCCTCGAAAAAATTTCTCAAATCTCGATACGGAAAGTTAGACATTTTGAACACTAAGCAGTCAAGCTCTGAATGTTGGTCTACACGATTATATATAGAATTGCTGCCAATTTTTAGTGTCACCAATTGCTTCTGTTCAGCCAATCAAATTATGGGTTTATGTCATGTGATACTCTATTTCGGACTTTATAAAAAAAATGATACACCCATTAGGCTTGTTATACAAATAAGATTGTGTTTTGACAATAACCACACCTTTGCAGCCGAGGATTATCGCTAATTTTTTTCAAAAACTTGGATCGTCGTCACATATCACTTCTGTTCAAACTGCGTCTTTTTTTTATATTTTTTGACACGTCGATTACGTCTGGTCAAGATAAATAAGTTTATGTTTTTTGACTATGGACACATTTGCAGCCCAGACTTATTTTAAATCCTCCCGTCACATTGTATTTCAATGAAAATGGTTTAGTGTTACTTGGTTATCGTTCCTGATAAGGGGACAAAAACACTCACAGGCCAAGAAATTTAATTGAACGCCACACTGCGCGCAGAGTTATTTCAATTTGTATTCACTGACACTCAGTGGCGCAACCAGGGCCCACCCCAGACCAAATCATCATACATATTTTACTATATAAACTGTCTTTTTTCTATATGTGAGCCTTCCCCCCCCCAGCATTTTTTTCTATATGTGAGCCCCCCCCCAGCATTTTTTGCTGGTTGCGCCACTGCTGACACTTATTAAATCTAATTACGTCTATTTTAATTTGATAATTTTATTGGGTCTAGTTTAGCTAATATAAATAAAATTGTCTTTTACCAAGTACTACATTTCTCAATAAAACAATTAATGAAATAGTGACGTTATATTTATTACATTCGTTGATGATGGGGAAATTGGACATGGAGTTATATTTATTTGATGACAAATCTTGAAGATATTATTAATTGGCAATAGATCGTATATGAAGATATTAATTGGCAATACATCTTTCTTGTAGATATTATTAATCGGGGATAAATCGTAAATGTAGATATAAATAATTGGCAATCCCAAATAGATATTTGTACATTCAAATGGAAACCTTTAAAGTTCTAACAATGTATGTTACTTGGGCTAATTTACTATTGATAGTTCGATTGAGTCAAGATAATGGTTCGGAACTTGAAAGCTTCATTGTACTGATCAATCAAAGCTGTCGTCAAAGGTGTTAGACCTACACTGTAATGTCCAGGTGACGCGTAAGCTACACCATTGTCCTTCCACAAATGTACGTCACGTGGGCCAGGAGCCTATGACTTACAATGTAGCCTCATGTTCGACAATGTATTGGTCAAGTCATAGAAGTTGTAAATCGATCCTTCTTTTATTACAAATTAAATAAATAAACAAAATTAGAAAGAGGCTTGGGGCTCCTTATCATCAGGGCCCTCTTAGGAAATGCGCGGTGCCTTCTACCCAGGAGTGTCCCAGGCTTTAAGAACCTTAACAAAAAAAATCTCAAACATATGTATTTACGGCCACTGTCAAAATTAAGCACTAAATTGAATGTAGGTTTAGAAGCGCAAATATAAACTACCTGGATACAAATATCACAAATATATTAGTTATGCAATTAAACATGCAATTTTAAACGTTTTCTGTCCACACTATACGTTATTTTAGTTTATGGAACTTGATTTTCTAATGCGACTAATTTCTGCACAATTCACTGGTTATTCACTGGCTATCAGTTATTTTATTGTCATATAGCGAGATTTTATATTGCGATTCTTCCAAAAATTATTCACATGACAAATACGATTTACTTATAGATATCGTACATTTCCCTGATAAATATAATAATTATTAGGTGTAATCTAACAATAAAGTAACATCTTATTAATAGTAAAGATAGTGGTGCATTTGTCAATTTAAAAAAAAAACATATAAGGGGTAAAGCCTATCTTCTACAAGATTGACTTAGTATTAATTAGTGTTGTTATTGACACTCACAAGTAAATCTGGCCTGAAGAAATTACAGTAGGCTTGCATGTAACAATCATCTTTACTTAAAGGCTATAGTCAGAGCTTTCCAATTGCCTAGACCCTATTTCACACTTAACTAAAATATCTATCATAACAGTTTGGGAAATTCACTGTCATCACAGATATTAGTTAGGGGGGGGGCAGGAATTAAAGTGGCGACCTTGACAACATTACTGCCTTAGTGTTTCTTTTCCTAGGGCCATTGAGCGTTCGTTTGCCTAGGGGCACCAGGATGATCCTTTGAATAGGCCCCCCCCCTCTTAATTTTCTATACTTTATACATTTACATTAGCCTTTCACCCTCCCCGCATCACAAAGAAAAAATGATAGAACAAGTTTTACTGATAATCTATTTCCACAAATAAAACAAAAACGTTTGTGATATGTAGGCACGTATATATCCAATATATAGGCATATACATATAAGCCTATAATGTGTAATATATATAGGCCTTTACATGTATTATATATATATATATATATATATATATGAGCCTTTGAAAGTGTTATATAGAGACCTATGTATGTACCTAATTTGAATACATTTTACTTGGCTTATTTTACATTGTTCTAGAGATATCACTTAGATTTTATTTTTAAAAAGAGCAACGATTTCAGGTTATATCTATTTATTCACCTCTCTGAAAAAAAAAATAATGGAAGATTTAAACAACTGCGAGGCAAGATTAATTGTATATATGAACGCGTAAAGTCTCCTAACTATAGACTAAACATTTAAATGAAGCACACTGAGATATTAGCAAATGTTTTAAAAATCTAGTCAAACAATATTTCTCTGAGAAAAAAATTGTTTAAAACAAATATTTGCCGAAAATTTTTATGAATTATGAATTGGGAGGAATAGCACCAGACTACGTCGCTATGATTTTAAGTGTCGTCGTTATAAGGGATTTGATTAAATTGTATCACAATAAGCGCTCCAGTTTACAGTATTATAAATTTATTTCCTAAATTACGATGTACATTCATGAAAATTTCAGTTCAAAGCATTATCTTTGCAAGGGCCCGATAAAGGATTGTGTAGGCCCTAGGCACTATAGATACATGGGTCCTAAGTTGAGAATAGGAAGCCCCACGATTTTGTATTTTTCACTTTTGTAGGCCGTATTTTTGTTTGTAGGCCATAGGCACGGTGTCTATACTGCCTAGGCCTTTAATCGGGCCTAGACCTTTAATTTTGGCGCCTATATGTGGGTGAATGAATTATTTAAGTTATCAATAATTGGAATTAATAAATTAAATATGGTTTTTGAAAATTTTTTTATAATTTTAATATTTGAAATCATATTTATTGAATTTTTCTTCTAATTTCCTTGTCTCTAGTCACAGTTCAAAGCTCAAAAAACTATGTTGTTTTAATGGAAAGTCTTATAAAGAAGTTTATCTCTTAGTCGTAGATATGTGCAATATAATTATTGTGACTTTTAAAGGCGAGTTTAATTAAGTAATTTAAATAACTGACTCTTTAGTCAGATTTTCAAGTGCACTTACGATATTATTTCTTATTAGGACAATGCTTATTTTAAAAAAGGGGGTAAAAACGATTCATAATATGGGAAGTTATTTATTTACTGTTTTGATAAAGAAAATTTATATGTTGTCCATTTAATTTACCTGTTGATAAACCAAATCTAATTAAGATACTAATACAAAATGTAACGTCAAAATGATTTACTAACACATTTATCTAACACAGAAGTAAATGACACCAGTAACTCAATGTATTTTATGCTGAGCAAGAGTGCTGGAAAAATTCATTATTATTATTAAATTATTGCATTTTTCAAGTGGTCAGATTAATAAAATAATTTAAACTTCTGACTCAAACTACATGTATTCTACAATAGTTTGAGGGTACCTCAAGACATTAAAGAAAAAAATCAATGTCGTAAAAAAAGATAATGGGGAACAATAAGCATGTTAGCCTGAATGTCGTAATACTTTATTCAACAATGTAGTTAAAACTTATGTCCAGGCAAATCATGAGACTATGCATCTCACAATAAAATGGACTAATCAAACAATATTGACATAGAGAATTCGATTTTGAAATGCCCTAATCAAATCAGATATGGTCAGCATATTTGAAATGGGCCGGATTTTTTCCCAGAATGTAGGTGAACAATAAGCATTACTGTAGTGAGCTTAACTCGCGCCAGGGGGCACAATAACCATTATCCTCCCACACATATAATATGATAAAAGTAAAATATATCTTTTTGCGCCCCTTGTGAGTAGCGGCCCCTTGCCCATCCCTCACTACCCTCTGAGCAATATGCGACCTGTTTCTATTCACAATTAATAATTCGGTTTGGAGGAGGAGACTAATTTCCAAGATGGTTAGGACATTGATATATAAAAACCCGTCAAAACCAGACACAATTCAGTTGCTCCAACTTCATCTTACAGTCTCTAGTGTTACAAAGTCGACATCTCTAAATAGTTTAAAAAATGTTCAATTATCAATATCAAAATCTCGCCAGGCTCTGCAGAGATATTCTGAGAATGGAACAGGGAGTTCACGGACGAGATTCGCATGGACAGTCTTCGCTTCAGATATGTCATGTCGGACATTATGCACTACGTCTGCAACCGGACTTTCTGACTCGATATGGGGATGTATCCTTGTTGTACCGTGTTGCTGCTTCGTTGGAAGAATGTCTCATCGTGTCCGCCAGGGTGCAGGGCGATCGAGAGCGTGAAGCCCACGCCAGAGAATGCAGACATGCGCTGGACAGTATAGTCCGGGATTACCCCATTCGTGGAGAGGATTATTCTTTCTTACAAGGCCAACAAAGGTAAGGGAGGATATTTTTTGTACTTTTTGTATTTTGTATAGTTAGCATTGTTAGGAGAGGTCATGTCAACGGTCACCTTCCTCTCCCCCCCCCCACACTCCTCAACGTAATGCATTTTCAGTTAGGGCCTTCTTTACATATTTTGCATAGGGGCCGTTCGCATATTATATAACGCTGAAGGGGAGGGAGGTGGATGCAAATTTATTTATTTTTGTTATATTTTTATATCACACAAGTGTTAAATAATGTTATATTTTTTATATCACACAAGTGTTAAATAATGTTATATTGTTATATCACACAATGTTATATTGTTATATCACGCAAGTGTTAAATATAATGTTATATTGTTATATCACACAAGTGTTAAATAATGTTATATTGTTATATCACACAAGTGTTAAATAATGTCATATTGTTATATCACACACGTGTTAAATAATGTTATATTGTTACGTACAAATAACAAGTGTTAAAAAGAGATGGGGAGAGGAAAATTTATATTTGGGGAGAGGCCCAAAATTGACCCCCCCAATAGGACCCCCCCCCCATTGATCTGAATGCTGTATGCTACATGTTCACCACCAGCGAGTACCATCATTTACAATTATATACCGTGGTGCCACAGAAATTGTTTCACCTCCCAGAATTATGTGTGCGTTATTTACAAGACATTGTTTCCTTTTTTTTCCCCCAGTTCAACACTACCTGAATGGAAAGGTCTGCCAGTTGTACTCAAACGTTTGATTTTTGACTTGTGTGCAGTTCAAAGTAAGTTTAGAAAAATTCACATTCTCTTGCATATATAAAAAATATCAACTGTTTACGTATTGTTTGTTAAACAATTTAATGTGTCGGGTTATTTTTTCTACAGTAAAGGGTATATTTAAAAAAAAAAAAAAGGTCCAGATACTAACATAACAGCACACATTTCTCTTTTTATTCTGCCCTGTACTCATTAGATTAATCTAGAATAATCTAATATCAAATATTATGTCCACAGATAACAATAACATCAGTTTTCTTCATCAACATTCCAAATTGAGCAAGATCAGTAACATGGATGCTGACAGTATGATAGACGAAGATGATGATAAAGATGCCAGTGGAGGAGACGCTTTCATTGAACAAACATCAAATTCAGTCCCTGCAAGCTAATGAGATGTAAATGTATTCAAACATCTTCTTTCGCATTTAAACTTTGTAATATATGTACATTATTTTAAATCAATTTCATAATTTACTGACATTAATAGAAAACACTTTCATATTTTTTAATAAATGTGTCATACATCTATAATTTATTTGTTGTTGTGTTAAATTTATCGCTAGAGGCTTAATAATTTTTTTTTTTTTTACTTTATGTGTTTGCACAATTTAAACATTTCGGTCTAATTCAGTCACTTTATTACACTCATGCATATAATATCCCTACATCGTGTATATCAATTAAACTATAATGACTGAGCATCGTACATATAGAGCCAATATTGAATCAAGTTAGAACTATTGACACAGTGTATGCTATCTTTCTAATGCGAATCAAACACTTCCTTCCCATTAAAACATATTTACATGTACACACATGGTCAGATTGTGAAACCCTGGTGAAAATTAGGTCACTTTTATTGGGTAATTATGACGATATATGAGATTTGTGTGAATGTACCCTGATGTTGATATGAGTTTT